>JAPWTK010000067.1:1537500-1779456 GCA_029963805.1 Aromia moschata
AACTGTATAAAATTAAGATTTTCGAGACGAATCCAACGAATTGTACCCATTGATAAAAAAAAAATTTTTTATTTTTCGAAATTTGACCTCGCATAAAATTTTTTGCACACACGGGATCGATGGGGACTTTTCACAACTTCATTATAATGGTATCCCTAACGTTCTTGTCAATTTTCAGCTTCTTGGGAATTTATGCAAGGGTGAATGTCTATTTTGACCGGACTATAAACAAAATTTCCCTATTATTTTTAAACGTATTCGCGGCCTCTTGTGTATGAGAATAAAAAAATCATATCATAGATTTAGACGACCTAAACAAGAGTACCTTTTCTCTGTAGAATTGAGCGTTCTTTTAGATTATGGACTTGTTTTACTCATGACTCAACAGATAAAAAAATATGTTTTAATTACTATTTATAATACGACTAATATAATTATATTATAATACTAATAGTATTATAATATAATTAATACTAATACTATTTATAATACGAATAATATTAATAATACGACGAAACTAGCGCCCTCTAGGAGCAACGTCAAAATAAGCTTAAAATTCGTAATTCTCACACCAAAAAACAAAGCTACCAATTTTCAGATTTATACTATCAAAACATTCTTAATTATTGAGAAATTTCAGAATAAAATTGAAACTTTGAACACGCTGTATCTCTTAAATTAGCGACATTGGTATAAGGCATGTTGAGCTCAGTCATACTATTTCGGTGTCTAGTATCTCCAGTTTATCTTGTCCCATTCTTTCTGACACCCTGTATAGTGTATATAAATTTTTGCTGTCTTTCCTATTGCAGAATATTATCAAATATCAAACGACAGCATGTAAAGATTTGAAATACTGGTAAATTTTGATAGACGATTCGCACATGATAAGCATCAGTTTTAGAGATACGAACCTAATAAATACCACCCGACTGTGTAAACGTGATTCGGCCCACACTTGACAGTGCGTTTGGTATCGGATTGTTTGTTCAGCCCGGCGATTGGATGTGATACCGCACGTTTTTAAACCCGTTTATTATGAGGATCGATAGACGGTATCCGGCCGATTTGTTCACTGCAAATGGGACAGGTACGGACATAAAAGGATTTTGGGTGGTGGAAAATGCGAAAGGCGCGAATTTCGCGTGCGGGAAATGACCATTTGTCGCCCTCTCTGAACCTTTTTATTAACATCAGGGTGTCTCTTTCCAACGCTACTTATAGAAAATGTTGTGTCCTTTCGAGGGATCAATTGATGTAAATATAGCTTTTCATTGTTTGCATGCTTCTAGCTCCTCAAAAGTTTGACGTGCTTTGTTACAACTTGTTTTTACAACAAAATTTTGGTCTATTAATTATTTTGTGTGCTGTCATCTCAGGCCCTTCTGTTAGATGGGCTATTTTTTTCTTTGGTCCTCTGTTCTCCTCCAATCAGTTCTCCTCCAAAAATATAAAAAAAGAATTTTTTATATTTTTGTATTCATTTAGTCCTATTTAAATTTAGGACAATATGATTATTTAGCATTTTGTTTATTTAATGGGAATCCAGAGCGTTCATTAGGACCCTTCAAAACCCCCACATGCGAAATTTGGACAAAGAATATACAAGATACGAGGTGTGTAAATTAAGTAATCAGACTGGCAACGTAGCGCCCGATCTAGCAACACTGCGCAGACAGGATTTGGAAGGGCGGTAGGTTAACATGTAATGCACCTGCAGTGCAAGTTTGAACTTGTTACAGTCATTTGTTTGTTCTTTGTGACTGTATTCGTAAACCGGTTTTTTCTAGTGCGTTTTAAAGATGAGTGTCATTCATTTTGAGCAACGGTGTGCTATCGGGTTTTGCTTCAGACTTGGATACAGCGATACGGATACTTTTACAAAACTTCAACACGCCTACGGAGACAGTGTTTTATCAATAGCCCAGGTTTTTTCGGTGATTTAAGGCATTCTCAGAAGGAAAAGAGTCGATTGAAGATGAACCACGCAGCGGAAGGCCTTTATCTTCAAGAACCGATGAAAATGTCGATAGAATACGGGATCTTGTGCGTTCAGATAGTCGGTTGACGACAAGAATGATCGGGGAAGAGTTTTTGAATTACAACACTGTTCATCAGATTTTGACTAACGAATTGGGGATGAGAAAAATCTGCGCAAAAATGGTTCCAAAAAAACCTTTCACAGGAACAATGGGACATCAGGAGAGAAAGGTGTCTTGACTTTTTGGAATCGATTGAAAAAGCTCTCCAAGATACAAAAAAGCAAGAATGAGCAAGTCGAAGATCAAATGCATGCTGATTTGCTTTTTTTGATAGCCAGTGAACTGTCCACAAAGAGTTTGTGCCTCCAAGCCAAGACCAGGCTCAGAGGTTCTTGAAAAACATCGACAAATGGTCAAGCGTGCTATGAGGAATGGAAGAACCGTCTCCAGCGCCACCAAAGCCACACATTTTGAAGGAGACAATACTGAATTGTAATTCTATTCGAATAAAAAAAGTCTCATTACATAATTTGCTCACCTCGTATTTCTTTCTTTCTATACGATTTGGAACTAGAGCAAAATTTCCAATTTTGAATCCGTAAACGAGTCAAGTGGGTCATGTAATCATATCAAGACAGCTGAATGTTATCTAGAATCGCTTAAACAGAAATTTCGGCTCAAATTTTTCCTTGTGTAGGCCAATAAATGTTCAAATGTTTTTTCACCTTGTGTATGGGTAAAATTTTGCTTTAGTTTTGTTTCAATTTACTTTTGAACAAACCACATATTAACCCTTTTTGGGTGTACTTAGTCAATTTATAACCATTATCGAGAAAATTCCAAAATCATTTCTGTGTTCAGTATGTAGTCTGGTATATATGTACTTGTATTTATTAATTAGATAATTGTTGACTTTCTGTAGAAATTATAGTAATTAATAAAGTTGGCGTACGGCGCCACAACACATAGGCAACTCGAGCAGCACGTGATGGGGGTTGCCTCAATTTCATTTTATTTCATTAGTCCTGTGACATCTGGAGCTGTTATACAACCTCCGCTGTACGCAATACGTAAATATATGTATCATACTTATGATGTGTACGCTTCTGTGGTGCATTCCGTTTCAGCCAACTTTGGTAGTGAATTAATTTAGTTCGCAAGAAAAAGTCTTACCTTCTGCAAAAATAAATAAATAACTGTAGCAGACATAATTTTTGGTTTGTTTGATACAACTCCAGTATTCTAAGTACAATGGATCGTTTACACATTTCTAATATTATTTTGTAGAAGTTTATAGTTATATTGTCCCACTTTGATGCAATAGTTAATATCGACGGCGTTTAGCATTTATTTTATTTCTTATATCAATTTTATAGACCATACTTCATGTGCCCAAAGTTCTAAGGAGTCTATTTAGGAGACTTGGAAAGCTAATGTTTGTAAGTGAGATTAAACTGGTTTCTTTTTGACTTGATTTAATATATATGTAATCATTTTTGACAGATTCTAGTTAGTTAATAATTTAGAACAAGCATCCTTATTTTATTTTGGTCTACTTTCGAAAAAGTAGACCAAACGTTCGTCCACTTATCCAGACTATTCCTAATTGTCTTATCCATCACTAGCCTCCTGCTTTTGGCCCCTTCTGCATATTGCGATGTAAATTCTTTAGGTCAGTGTGTCACTGTGTATGATCAAGGTACTGTAACCATACAAGTTTATATACTCGTATACTCTGTCAGGTCTTTTTCTATCAAGACTATAAATTTGATGCTAACGTTTCTGAATTATTTCTTGTTGATTATTATTTTTCTATTTCGGAATATTAAATTTAAGGGCAAATTCAATTTCTAAATATACACTGCCAATTCCTTGGAACTTTTGAGAACGACCATTCGACATCTACAGATGTAATACAGGCAGAATTAAAATAGTCTTTGAACTCACTTTTTTTTAACTGGCTCATTTATTGCGTCATACATAGCTTGTAGCAGCGGATTTACTTCGTCCACTATTTCTAGTGACTCCGCTAATGACAACGCACTGTTCTGTAAGTTTTTATGACATCACACAAACCTTTGTATTACTATGAATAGTTTTTAAAGCTGTTTCAACGGATACATCTTGAAATTTGATCTGGATCTCCTTAATAGTTGCAGCCTCGGCAGGATTCAATTCTAAAATACCAGCTTTTATTTCAGCTGGTTCAGCATAATAAAGAGCATCTCTCACGCATGTTCCTCAACGAATAAAAATCAGCTGTGTTGGTTAGGAAATACCAGGACATTTGCTGTGAAACTCGCTAAGATGAAAAGAGGCAAAAAAGGGGTACAAACAATCTCACATATTATATGTTAGTCCCTGTTATGAAACAAAAGGCCTTGGCGCATAAGGGGGGGGGGGGGGGATAATCGGCCTTTTCAGTTCTTGAAATCCCACCTAGCTAGGTTTGTTGAGAATAAAATCTTAAGCGTGCTTTCATTGGAAAATTGTTTTTTTCCAATGAAAAAACAATTTTTTTTCGTAAGGGTTTCACGGCTTTGGAAATGAATCATACGGCAAAAAAAAACAATTTTGAAGTAAGTAAAAAGTTTTTATTATAGTCAAAATAACAGTTTAATTTGAGGATTGAAATGTAATATTTTCGTTTTATAATATACTAGGGACCCGCCCCGGCTTCGCACGGTTTACGACATCACATTACAAACCTCTAAAATTATCAGTGTTTCTCTACTATATTATGCATGTATTATACATATAAACCTTCCTCTTGAATCACTCTATCTATTAAAAAAAAACGCATCAAAATCCGTTGCGTAGTTTTAAAGATCTAAGCATACATAGGTAGGGACAGAGCACGGGAAGCGACTTTGTTTTATACTATGTTATGATGAATTTATTTTCTTCACAATAAAAATATTTTATGTTTTTGAAATGTATTTTTCATTATAATTCTATTAAAAAAAAAGTTAGAAAGAATTAAAAAAAAAATAGAAAATAAACAAGAAACAGCGTTGAAAAAAAGTTGAAAAAGTAAACAAGAAAGATTATAAAAATATTACTAAAAAATAGAGTTTATTTTTAAAAAACTCTGTTTTTTACCGGTTCACCTTAAATCTTTAGAAAAATTCTTTAGAAAAATTATAAAACTGAATGTTTTTTTCTGAAGGAAATATCGAAAAATAGCGAAAAAAAAAAATAGTTTTTCTATTTTTTGAGCCCCTATCACTCCCTCAAAAATTATGAAAAAAATTCATGAAGATAGATCTGATGAAGACACATCACATATATTTTTTATAAATCTTTTTTTGAGATAACCTGACTGTTGCGGGACTTTGGCGGACCCTGTATATATTTGATCCAACTCGAAAATGTTAAGGGAGTCAAATAAATAAAACACAAATGATTGCTTTATAATAAACAATTTATTTCATTAATAAACTTTTCACAATAACTCTCGAGGCTCTGAGCAAAACATATGCGTTCGTCTTTCAGGTAGAATAGGTATATTTATTTATTAGTGACAGTCGATGAAATGTAAAATCTCCATATCTTGAAAACGAAGCGCAAAATCCAACAGTATTCCATGAGGGTTACCAGGTCCAATAGAAGGTAATTTTGGCAATAAAAATTGGAACCAAGCGTACAACAGAACATTTTAAAAAAGAAACTGGCTGATCCAGACTTCTTTAAAGTGGTTTGTAAAGCATTTTATGGAT
Organism: Aromia moschata; assembly: GCA_029963805.1. Taxonomy (NCBI): domain Eukaryota; kingdom Metazoa; phylum Arthropoda; class Insecta; order Coleoptera; family Cerambycidae; genus Aromia; species Aromia moschata. The sequence continues at coordinate 1,543,202 of JAPWTK010000067.1, forward strand.
ATACAGGGGTGTTCCACTAAGGCGGTTTTTTCCATAACTGATATTGTAAAAAGAAAAAAATGTTTCAAATAAAAAGTTGTCCAAAGTGATGTGGTGCATATTTGCACCAAAATATATATACACCTGTATATTTGTACATTGTACACTTAAATTTTAGGTCGACTTTATTAACCAAACATAGTACCTTAAAACGAAAAGGTACAATGTATGGTTAATAAAGTTGACCTAAAAAATCGCCTCAGATGGAACACCCCTGTATATATAAACTCTGTACATGTAAACTCGTTCTGGAAGGAACTCAGTAATTCTAATATTGTAATTATTACACAAAAATGCTGAAACCGATGAACTAATGGGTAGTGACGCTTAATTTGATTACATGCCTGTAATCCACACTTAAATCCACACTGTAAACCCACACTTAATAACTCTATCTTTAACTGTTCTTGATACATTACCACTTTTTGTAAAAAAAGGGATAACATTGACACAAATTGTAAAAACTGTAAACATTGAAAAAAAACTGCTAATTGTCGTTCTTATTTTTTATTAACAGCTGCTCAACATATTTTTCTATGATGGATTTTTCAATCTATGATGGATTCATTTTTAACATTATTCTATCGAGCCATCCAAAAAAAAACGTCGTCAAAGTTGGACGAGTAAAAAAAAAAATTTCTATGCTATCTTAAATGTATAACCTAATATAATTGTCAAATCTGTCACATTGTGTGACAGCTATTATTTATTTTACATTTATCCTGATAAGTCACTTGTCAAAAGTTTGACAACCGAAAAGCTTCGACATGACCGCTATTTTTATCTATTTCGTTCATAGCCAGATTTGATGACGTTTTTTTTTTTGATGTCTCTTTATTATTTCTTTTAAATTATATAAATTATTAGGATTCGTTTTAAAAACTTTATTTATTAAATGATCATATAGAAAGAAAGCCCTTGGGGTTAAATCTGGCGATCCATCTGGCCATTTCAAAACACCTCGTCTTCCAAGCCACTTGTTTGTAAACATTTCTAAAAATCTTAGAAACCGTGTAAGATACGGTAGGAAGAGTGGATTTCTTGAAAAGGCCATGAGATAAAATATGCCATTACATTACACGGATATAAAATAAATTAAATTAGGCTCAATTAAAACCATTGGTTCACTTGTTTCAGAATTTTTGCGAAAAATTTACAGTTTTAGAATTACTGAATTTATTCCAAGTACTTTTAGTCCAAGAAAATACCTGTAGGCCTTTAAATGCGCCTATAGAAAATAAATTCTTGAATGTTTGATGTAAGTTATTTTGAACGGGCTAAAAATGATTTGTGAAAGTTTTTTTGTAAATTCACCCCGAGAAGGGGTGAAACTAAATGAACAATGTTTTTTTTTCAAATTTTGGGTAAACGGTAAGGACTAGAAAAAAAAGTTTAAATAAAAGTTGGAGCATCAAATTTCACATAAAAATGATCTCCTTACTTTTTTCGTTAAAATAAAAATTAACCGAGATAGGGCGGCTAGAAGCTAGGGGATGATAGTTTAACAACTTTAAAAAATCATAAGTTGCTGAAAAATTGTTATATTTAATTTTTTTTTTCAATTTGCTCAGAAAATTATAACTTTAATTCTACAGTTTTTTTTATTTGTTTATATATATTTTTAATCGTTTGTAACAGTTATAATGATTCAAAATTTTCTTTTTTAGAATTAAAAAAGGATTTACCCGATAAAATTATTTTAAAAAAAAAATAATTTAATTATTGCATAAATTAACCGTACGCATTAATGTCATGTAAAAAAAATATTAATTAATTATATCAATTTTTCAGCAAATTATGATTTTTTAAAGTTGTTACTATCATCCCCTAGCTTCTAGCCGCCCTATCTCTGTTAATTTTTATTTTAACGAAAAAAGTAGATCATTTTTATGTGAAATTTGATGCTCTGAAACTTCATTTAAACTTTTTTTTTTGTAGTCTACCGTTTTCCCAAAATTTGAAAAAAAAACTGTTTTTTTTTTCGCCCCTTCTCGGGGGTGACTAAAAAAAACTTTCACAATTCGTTTTTAGACCGTTCAAAGTAACTTATATCAAAAATTCAAGAATTTATCTTAAAATTCGGATTTGAAGGCCTATTTTCTTGGATTATTTTTTATGTCGTCTTATGTATATTTTTTATATCGATGATGAAACCAATCGAAGAATACGTTTTTTCTCTTTTATTATTGTTATTATTTTTTAAATTGATACTATTAACTTTTCCCGTTCGGCCAATTGCTTTTTGAAACTTATTTTCATGAATTTTAGTTATTATGTTTGCTCAAGTTGACTTCTTTTTGTGCCTGGAAATAACGCCTTAAAACATGGTTTGGATCCTGTGTATTCTTTTCATTTATGGCTATTTCAAATTTGACATACCGCCGCTGTACGTTATCACAATAATATTATGTATGCTGTATAATTTGTGCAATGAAGTTGATTTATTACAGTTGGCAGCACTTCAACGTTGTATTTATTACCTAACTAAGGGCTGACATCACCTGAAAAATAATACGATTACGCTGACTGCCACTAAAAGCGTTTCTTCGTAGACGAGATTTGGCCTCGCACCACTGCTGATGGGAGAGTAGAATATAACTGTGAACAATAAAAATTGTATGTTAATTTTTAGAAAATATAAACACCCAGCATATTCAAATATTAGAATTTATCCGGTTTTAGTAGAGCGAATCTCAAAATAGTGCAAATGACCAGGCATAAAATGCTTTCCATGTAAAATAAACTGCTCGTCAAAATTAGCGTAACACTTTTTAGATTAGCGCCATTTGCGTCCTCTTCGAATTAGAGACTTGCGGTTTTTAATTTTCGGTAGGCTATAGGGTTGGTTTGAATGCCCCTAAGGCGCTACCTTGTGACTTAACGGTTCGCCGACCACATCCCAAAATGCAAAGTCGAAATTTAAATTCGCAAGATTTTGATGGTAATTTCAGAGACATACAGGATAGACTAACAAGGACGCCATCCGGTCACACATTAAGACCTCCTCGATAAGTTCTGTGGATTTGGTCGCCGTCCCAGTTCTTCAACTCATTTCCAGACCCCCCCCCTAAGCCATTTTTTTACATTTACGCAGGGTTTTGCGTGGTTTGACCTCTTGGGCAAATCCATGCTGCCTAATAAAGTGAAGTGGGGTGTCACAACTCGCTTGACAACCCAAGCACCCCTCCAAGCCGCACCTACTCCGACCCCCCCCCCGCCCAACTACCCTCTCTGGTTCCGCCCCTGTAGAAGGCTACGTGGGATGTCTATTTGTCTCGAATCCATGTCATGGCATTACTTGAAGGTTCTTGAAGCTGACGGGATCCAATGTGAATGGCCGATTGGGCGCCAAATATAATATTCCATCTCCAACCCACCCTCCTGAAAATTTGCCGCCTTGAGGGGTTGTAAGCAGGTCTTGATACGTGGAGTGACTCTGAAATCGTTCCTAAGATTGCTAGAACCCGTTTCGGCCCACCTCGAATCGTTTGTCTACTTCAAATCCTTTTTGTCTCCCCCTTTTTTTGACTCCCCAAGAAATTTTTGAGTAGCTGAAAATTCCTGAAAGAAGGCTTGCTGGGTAGGCGGAACCTATCTTTGCATTTGTGTGAATCGAAATCGCGAAATTCGCGAGAGATGTTTGGTAAGCGCGACAAGTGTTCACTGTGACTTGGGCTCTCGACTGGGTTAGCGCCTGCGGAGGCGCTATCCATATATTTAGGCTATCCAAAGATGCTCTCGCTCGTAAAATGTGTGGAAATAGGTGCTGTTTGGGTGGTCTTCCTCGTAGGTGTTAGCCCAGTCGAGGCTACCCCACTCGTCAACCCAACGAGTCCTCTTTCAGGAAAATTCACCTACTCAAAATTTTTTTGGAGGTGGTCAAAAAAGAGAATGATGGTACGCAAAAAGGGGATCTGAAGGAGACAGACGACTCGGGGTATGCCAAAAAGAGTTCACGCATTCTCAGGAAAGCTTTGTGAGTTACCCCACTCATCAAGATCTACTTACAACCTTTTAGGGCTGCAAATTTTCGGGGGTGGGTTGGAGTGGAATATCACTTTTGACGCTCGCAGTGATAGGCCTTTCGCAGTGTATTCCGCCAACTTCGAGGGTCTTCAAGCAATGTCATGACATGAATTCGAGATAAAATGACATCCAACGCAGCCTTCTACAGGGACGGAACCAGAGAGGGTGGAGGGGTTGGTGTTCGTGTCGTCTGGAGGGGTGCTTGAGTTGTTTAAGGGTGAAAGTGAGTTGTGGCACCCCATACTAATTAATTAGGCAGCATTAGGGTTAATGAATTCGCCCAACAGAGGTCAGACCACGCAATATCCTGCGTAAATGCAATGGGGTGGTTTAGTCTGGGGGGTCTGGAAATGGGTTGAAGAAATGGGATAGCGACCAAGTACACAGAACTTATTGATCAGGTCTTAATGTGTGCCAGAATTATGTTTTTACCAGACAGCATCCTTCTAAGTCGATCCTGTAGGTCTCTGAAATTGCCATCAAAATCTTGCGAATTCAAATTTCGACATGAGGTTGCTTTTTAGGGTGTAGACAACTAACCGTTTAAGTTACAGTGACTTCCTTCTCCGCCAGTCTCTAACTCGAATAGAACGTAAATGGCGCTAATCTAAAAAGTGTTTCGCTAATTTTGACGAGCAGTTTATTTAGGTATAATTTACTTCGGAGTTTTTTTTTTAATATTCATATTTCACCGTCTAAGTTGAAGTTTAAGTGAAAAAACTTGCAATAAGAAAATTATTTCTTTTTGTTCTTTTTTCAGAAAACTATTGATATAATTTATAACTGATTTATTGCCAGATAAATTAAAATGAAATATTTTGTGTGAAGTTGTGTGAGGTGTAAAAATGTGTGTGAAATTCATTTGAAGGAACCTTATTTTTGGAAATTTGAGGTGATTTGGTTTGCGATTGTTGCGAAAGTTTGCGATTTTACACTTTTCGATGAAAATCGATACGAGGAAAGTTGGGGTTAGCACCCCTATACTAAAATTTTTCAAAAACATTCGAAATTTTGAAAATTCGAATCTGAAAGTTAGAAATTTTATGCAGGGCTCTTAAAAAATATTTAATTAGACATTGTTTTTTTTTTTTGTTATTATATTTTACTATTCATAACAATGTTTCTTTGTCCATAATTGTTCCATCACTGGAGCTCGTAGGTTAATAATAGATTTCAGGACCGGGCTTCACGCGACTGGAATATTGTCATATTTGCCACATCAGTAAATGTTGCTACAGATAAACATAAAGCTCGTGTAATTGGTCGTGTGCGTGCGCGAGACAGACAGAGACAATTTAAGGGGTTTTTCTGGTTACGATTTAAAAAAAAGAAATGTGTTTTTAAACATTTTTTTTTTCATAGAAAGAATATATATCGTTTTGAAAATTTGTAGGTATGTTTATTGACATTTAGATATTATAATTTTTTCTCAATTTTCTAAAAAATTTTATTTTTGACGGATTTTAAAAAAAAAACATAAAAAAATGACTGCGGGCATGATTTTGGGCGACTGGATGATCTGAAAAAAAATTAAAAACGGCAAATTATTCCTTGTTGAAGTGGCTATAGCATGAACTAGAATACTAGTTTTTCATAAAAAAAATAATAAAATGGCGGCCATTTTTCGAAAAAAAAAAAAGGGTGGAAAATGAATCGGTTTTTTTTTACGAAAACGATTAGTTCATGCGATGCTAAAGGAACAATAACATATTCAAAAAATCAGAGCAATTGGTCAAGTAGTTTTTCTTAAATCGTGCCCGTAACCCTAAAAAACATGATTTCTAGAAAATCGCGTTTAAATTTTTGTTAAGGAAATTAAAAAATATATGTTGCTTATAGACTAACACGTTGTGGGATAACAGGCGAGGTGTATGTTAGAAAGAGATCATAGTATAGAGTGAATCAGATCGAAGCAGATGTTAAAAATAGGTGGGGAGTCGAGATTATCGAAACACAGCCGAGCGTCGAAAAAAATGCTCTCTCACAGAGTCCCAGCGTATACGCTGAAAAATAGTTTTTGAATTAAGATATCGCTCTAAAACCTTTTTGTATCATGTTTTTGAAGATATTTATTAGTAAAATCCGTAAAAAAAAATTTTCGATTTTTCGAAAATTTGTAATCAGAAAGACCCCTTAACTTGGATTTAGTCAAAATGACGGTAACATGTAATATCCCATTCGTAAAAATTGATCACACCGAGTTCAGACAATTTGTCCAGAACGTTGTGCGAGTGGAACGCACGGAGAAATTAGTCTGCCTGCAGAAACAACTCAGACGATTATACATAGCAACACTATGTGAGGATATAACAAAAATCAGAACTGCACGATAAACCTATATGGCTTAGTATTGACGAAACAACGGTTGCTACTTGACTTTCCCACGTTGTGTCATATTGTGGATTTATTTACAGGCAAATAACTATATGTCTCTGAACAAGGTATAAATGTGCCTTTATAACTTATAAAACTTTACTTATTTTAAATATGTATGAGTTACGTCTGTAGACGTTGAACGCACTTTTTCATTTTATAAGTGGATTTTAAGTGACATGCGCCAGAGCTTTACTCCTGAACATATGCAACAGTTATTAATAATTTATAGAAACTCGAGTGGCAGTACGGATAAGTATGTGTTATAGAGTCTTTTACCGTCAGTTTGAAAGTTTCGTGTCTTGGTCTATGGTCGCTTTGTCGATTAGTTGGGCTGCAACAATCACCTCACATGTATAAGGTATGACCTGTTTAATATTTCGTAATATTACTGATAGATATCCTGGAGCCGCCCCTGGTTAAGTAGACATATATTATTAACCTCCGCATGTTTCGAATTTTTTATTAAAACCATGTTTTTACAACACACTATCTGCACAATATTTAACTCAGGAAGAGGTCTCCTAAGCCTTCTTTGTTTTAGCTCTGTCTACAATAATCGGCTACAGAATAAATACATTAATAATAAAAAAAAAATTAAAAACAAGCTTTTATTTAAATGCTCTAAAGAAAAACATTAAAAAATATTGTATTATTTACCTTTTCATAAATTATTATTTTTATAAGTTTTTTTTTTAATGTTGAAAATTAATTCCGCCATCTTAGACCGTCCGCCATTTTGAATTTAGAATGACATAACTTAGCTAATCATGCATTGTCATCCAAACTAAACGTGTATGCAAAATTTCATCTCAATCGGTTGAGGATAACTATTTTAAAATTCAGTTGCAAGATTTGACCCGAACATACATACAAACAAACAAACAAACAAACAACAAACAAACAAACAAACAAACAAACAAACAAACATACATTGCAAGTTAAATAAAAGCTTGTAAAAATGGCTTCGATAAAAAGCTATGCACTGAATTTACGATGAAAATATTCAAGCGATACTCTCTAATGACAGGGCCGCATGACAAATGGCTGAATTTGTGGGTGTTGAGTTAGGGTAAGAGTTATTAGTTTGAAAAATTTTTGTTGTATTAATATCTTAATTTTTTAATGTTTAGCAACAATAAAGTGTAAAAGGGAGGTAAAGTTTAGGTAGAATTACAGAGAAGGTTTTTTTTTTTAATTTTATATTTGTTGGTATTTATAAAGGGTTTATAGTTGTTTGGTTATAATATTTTTTATTAGGATTTTTTAATGTTTAATGGTATGTAAGTTAAATGTATTGAGTATTCAAATTAAATAAAATATATATTGTGTAGATTAGTTGATTAAAATGTAATAAAGTATTGTAAAAAAAGTATTTAAAAGTAGAATAAAAGAATGAATATGAATAAAAATAAATAATAAGGATTTAAAAAAATAAAAGTAAATGGTAGAAATAAAAATGTAAAAATGGTTATAAAGAGTGATGGACGTTAATTAGTTTTTAATTTAAAATATTTAAAATTTTTGTATAAATAGATCTATTTTAGAAGGAGTTTTATATAGTAAGTGTATTGTCTAATAGTGTTTGTTTTATCTTAAATATTATATTATAAAGTCGCCTTTGTAAGTACACCTTAATGACAACAATAAATTGATGTAAGTAAAAGTTACAATTGCTTTTCTGTAGTAATATGTAATTTTTCAAAATCTATATCTTATATTATTCTGTATAAAATTGTAGTGAGCCTGATGAAGGAGAAATAAAGCGAAACGTTGGCAAAAATCGAATAGTTGTTATTTACTCCTGGACCTAATCCCCAAAAAAAAAAAACTATAGGAGAAGGTCTAATTCCCACAGTTGTTATAAATAATGCACTTGGAATACGACCTGATAGATGCTTACGAGTGAGACATTTCCCGATGGAAAACATTTGTTAATACGCAGGCGTGTGTATGTAAAAGGTAGGTTGCTTTCTAGCGTGCAAACCTTAAACAATGTCATGTCCGTTGATTCACAAACTGGTAGAATGTGTAGTGACAATTACGTACATACTAGTAGGTGCAAATTAACTGCTTTTATTATGATGGAAATAAAAAAAAACATGTTTTTTTTTTAATAATTTTTGGGGGTCGCAAACCGGGCATCAATCGCCGCCGACACCAGTCTTTCTAACTTTCTATTGGGTTGAAAGTTTTCGAGTGAAGGACTTCGACTGTCGCATATATCGTCCTAAATATGTACTTAATATACGGGTAACTGGTGATAAAGTGTACAAATTGGGTGATGATTGTACACCTCAAATGCAACAAAAAAGTTTCTCTTGATCATGGTCCGATTCTCAACCATAAGAGAGAAATTTCAGGAGTGTTTTTTTTCGGAAAAACGTGATTTTTCGCCGACAACTTATCATATCTCTTGAACTATTAGTCCTACATCAAACTTAAAAAAAAAACATTGAAAAACCCATCAAATTTTCTTGAAGGAAACATATGTACTTAGCAAGATTCCCATTTCATTTTTGTAAGCACAGACACAGTTCTAAATTTTACAAATTTATAAATTTCTAAATTTTACAGATTTTGACTTTGATCAAACGATATTTTTTTTGTCTCTCAAAAGTGTGCATATTTTACAAAAACTTCCTTTTTTAATAAGCTTTCCAATGGTATACTCATTTTTTGAAAAATTCCGTATCAGGTAGAAGGAATCGCATTTCAAATGTTAATCGTGGGCTTATTGCAAAAACCCGTTAAGCCGATATTTGACCCAACTAAAAGTATCAACTCTTAAGCCAAAAATTAATAAAATAATTCGAATAATTACAATGAAATTTGTACTGCCATTTAAATGAGCTTTGTAGTTTTCCCTAAACTACATAGTTTGATGAAAAAAGCAGATTTTTCCTTTGAAAAAAAAAAGTTAATGTTAGATATCTCGACAATTACTTTTTCGAACTTAACGGATTTTTGCAGTAAGCTCACGACATGAATGTAACCTAGATGGCAGGGGAAGAGTCCACTTTTGTCTGGTATACACAAGTCTTGTAGAAGCCCCACACGAAAAATTCCAAGCGTGTTAGATCTGGAGATCGAGCTGGCCATCTTCCTATCTACCAGAGGCGCTACGGTTTGAACTCTCCTTCCGTCACTCAGTGTGTGCTTCACTGTGGATCTAAATTTCAGCTATACTTGACTGCAGGCAGCTCTGCCACGCCTTGTTTCCTGGTAAATGCTTCATTAAACTATGTAGTTTAGGAAAAACTACAAAGCTCATTTAAAGGGCAGTACAAATTTCATTGTAATTATGCTAGTTATTCTATTAATTTTCGGCTTAATAGTTCAGATACTTTTAGTTGGGTCAAATATGGGCTTAAGGGGTTTTTGCAGTCCACGATTTACATTTGAAATGTGATTTCTTCTTCCTGATGCGATTTTTCAAAAAATGGGTACACCGTTTGAAAGCTTATTAAGAAAGGAAGTTTTTGTGAAATCTGCACACTTTTTGAGACAAAAAAAATATCGTCTGATCAGAGTCAAATTCTGTAAAATTTAGAAATTTAGAAATTTTTGAAATTTAGAATTGTGTCTGTGCTTACAAAAATTGAACGGGAATCTTGCTAAGCCTTCAAGAAGATTTAATGAGCTTTTCAATGTTTTTTTTTTTAATTTGATGTAGGACTAATAGTTCAGGAGGTAAGTTTTAGGCGAAAAATCACGATTTTTCCGAAAAAAAAACATAAATCCTGAAATTTCTCCCTGATGCTTGAGAATCGGACCATGGTCAAGAGGAACTTTTTGTTGCATTTGAGGTGTACAATCACCACCCAGCGTTTGTACACTTAATACCAGTCACCCTGTATAAACATGTTTGTGCACTAATTAAATATAATTTGTTTAATGAATGCACTGGTTTAATTATTTTAATTCGGATTCCAGATAATAATTTTAGTTACCCAATTTAATTTGACAAAGTAGGCACTAAAACTTTCGGTAATTTATCTCGCATCAAATGTCGCGTTGGATTTCATGAAATGGCCACAAACTATGGCATTTACATAAATGACAGTAGCGGATGATTCGCCTAATGAACTGCAACCGTTTCCATTGTATAATGCAGTAGGTTTTCGAATGTGTAATCAGCTCAAAAATAATATGACCAAATAGTTTGAATTTAGTTTTATAAAAAAATATACTAATTAGCATATTATGTGATTAAAAAAGAATGTTACCGTCGGCGTTGTGGGATGGTAGACAGATGTGACAACTTGAATTAATGCGGTTGAATCACTATTTTATTTGGTTTTATAAAGTTATTCATCTTAGAAACATTTCAATAACATTTGAGGATTTAAGATAAAAATAACATTTAGAAACTGGTGTAAAACTGATAATACATTTTGAAATCTGTTAAATTGTTAATAATGAGGTTAAAAAATGTATAAAATCCTTGAAAAAAATAAGGCCTTTTACTTGGTTACTATACGAGGTGTGGCTATTAAATAACCGAACTGATGCTGCTACCAGCGCGCTGCAAGCGTGTCGCGACAAGTTTAAACATAACTGTGTCTGGTGATACTTTCCCCACCTTGAGCCCGCTGGACAATCCAGTGGGTCGCTCAGGTTGACTGTAGCAGTCGTTTGAATTAGTCTACGCACCAGTGACGCGTCGAAAAAATGTTAAGTGTTCAGATGGAGCAACGGGTTAATCTTAAGTTTTTTGTTAAACTGGGGAAAACGTTTACAGAAGCTTATGCAATGTTAAAAGAAGTGTACGGGAATGAATGTTTATCCCGCACAAGTTTTTAAATGGTTTAAACGGTTTAAAGAGGGGCGTGAAACGACCGAAGACGATCCACGCCCCGGACGGCCCTCAACGTCAAAAACGGACGAAAACATTAAAAAAATTGGTAAATTAATCAGCGAAGATCGTCGTCTAAGCATCCGAGGGCTTGCTGAAATAACAGGAATCGACAAAGGATGTGTTCGCTAGATTTTGCATGAATCTAAACAACGCATTCTAAAAACCATTGACACTGATCCAGGCTTGTTAGACACGGTGACACTGAAGGGGACAAGCAGGGTTAAAGCAAAAGCGACGGAGGTTCTGAACCAGCTGACAGAAGCGGTCTTCCAGCACTGCTTTCAACAATGGAAAAGTCGTATGGAGCGGTGTAGAGATCGCCAAGGGGAGTCCATTGAAGGAGAAAATGTTGCTATTGTAATTGGTAACGAATAAAAAGTTATGACAGCAGTTCGGTTATTTAATAGCCACACCTCGTATTTTTACTGATAACTGATAACCTAAGACATATTTGATATATATTTGGACTATTTATAAAAATATATACTCAGTGACATGGAAACGACAACACCAAGAAAAGGTAGGAATTTTTTGACCAAATTTGTAACTCGTTGCTTATATTATTAACCGGTGTATTTCTGGCGAGTTTTGGTTGAATTTTAACTGTGTTCTCTTGTCATACTTTTGCTAACGTATTGTCAGTGTTGAATTATGCCTAGAGTGGGGCAACGTAGAAATTGCCGCAAGTTGGGTTTATTTGACATAATTGTTGTGTTGCACGAAGGTTTTTCGTTCAGGGAAATTGCAAATCGCCTTAACCGGAACCAATCCACCTTTGGGAAGCGAAATGTTACCAATAAAATTAAAATTAAAATGGACCATAACTTTTTGAAAAAAAAAAAAATTTTGCAACAAAATCGAAAAACGCTCTCCTGTATATTTGTTTCTAGATTATGAGAGAAAAAAAATATTCTGCAAAAAGTATGCCTTTTAATGGGAAACAAGAGCCAATAAAATTAAAATAGCCACTTTTTAAAAAAAAATTTGCAACAAATCGAAAAAGTCTCCAGTGTCTGTTTGAAAAAAAATTCTGCTAATAACCCACCGCGCGCCCCTGCGTACCCCCCTTTTTTCCCCCTTTTTTTAAAATTTTTTCGCAAACTTTGTTGCTAACGGTTTTTTCACTATAAATACTTTCTGTAAGAGGTGTATAGTCATCACCTAAAAAGTGAAGTGGGTCCCATGCGTCGTTTTCAAGATATGGCTAACTGAAATATCAGGCACCGCCACTGCAATCCACCATCATGCGCTGTTATCAGTCATGGACTAGGGAAGGCCAGAAAAGTCGCAGAAGAGGAACGAATACAAATTAATGAGGTGGAAGACCACAACCTTCGTCTAACAAAGAACTAAGAGACCGATTCTCCAGTACCAGGTCATTGGTCATTGCTGATCAATGAAGATCGTCCTATAGCCCTTCGAATCCTATCGGCCACATCTTGTGTTACCACTTACGATTCAACACCGACAGAAACGTTTGTAGTGGTGTAGGTTAGGCTTTGGATAGGAACGTGAGGGCATAGGGTGGTATTCAGTAATGAATCCTGATTCTGTTTAGGGATGCATGAAAGGACGCATTAGGGTCAGATAAAGACGTGGGGAACGTCGCAATATTCAATTTTCTATTAAAAGACATGCCATTCAAATCGTTGGGGTTATATGGTATGGGATGCTATTGCATATGGAAGTAGGTCTCATTTGGCGTTAATGCGAGGCGCCCAGCGTTACGTTAATGAAGTGGTGGGACCCCATATTCTTCCATATCTTCAGTAGCTCGAAGACCCACTTTTCCAGCAAGATAATGCACGTCCTCAGGACTTCTCTTAACCGGTTAGAAGAGACTCATGTTAATCTGTTGCGCTTGAGGAACTTAGCAAATCCTCCACAGACATTGGAAGCTGTCCGGCGTGAATCGTCGAATTCCTGCACTGTTCGTGGTCGTCAATGCCACGAACAGTGCAGGAATGTGTAACTAATCGGAGGGGGAGGCAACACATTATTAATAAAACTGCGTTTAAAACGTATTTTGTTTTTCCCGTTATTGCCGTTGAGTATCTAAACGTTTCTGTCCAGTTGCATGTCACTAAGTATATGTTTACTTCACACTGTCTGAATCGTGTTTCATAGGCGAAAAGTATGTTATTACATGAGATGTTGTATTCTCAAGTTATTGAAATCGATGATATCGCCTGTTGAGAACAATAGTGGCAAAACTTAAAAAAAAGGCGATTTTGAGTTAAGCCCACCAAAGGACTTCAAAATGGGTCCTCTTTCATGTACAATAGAGGCGAAAGGTTATTTCACTTCTTTCCTGCTGATAGCGGTAGATACGCCTTGACACTTGAGGAGAAATGGTCGCAACGAAGTGTGCGATAGAGACGAAACTCAGTTTGTCTTCAGACACGTTTATTTAGAATGTAACACAAAGAATAATAATTATCTAGGTAATAAGTAAGGTTTTACATTTTACTCCACATTTTAAGACAATCCGTTTTGTTATATTAGATCTAAGATTTTATCTTGTGAAGTGGATAGCCACTAAAGAACTGAATGGTTACCTAAAATATTTTTAGAATTGTTTAGGAAAAAAGAACTGATTCAGTAAGAAAGACAAAGAAAATAAGATATAAAAGAGAATTTTTGTGAAAACAATTAAGATGTCCTTTAAGGACAAAAATGTTAATACTGTTCATCACAGATTGTATTTGTCATTCATACATTGTAGAGCTGCTCTAACAGAGCTTATTATCCTTAAATGTTCACGATTTTGATTACATTGGTTCCTACATTTTGACAAATTAGGATTGAAGCGAAAAAAATCATACTTGAAGTAAAAAGATTTTATAAAAGTAATTTCAGTTTCTGTGAAAAAAAAACAATGTGAGACTGTTTAAAGTAGGTAATAAAAGACATGTTCCTTTTAGAAGTCTTTAAAGATATTCGTAGCCAAGTTCAATATTAATGTGTTTTATTGTATTTCTTTTATTTTGAATGAAACAGATTATGTCGGTCTGCTAGTGTGTATTTATGTAAGTTATATCAAACCCTTAAAAATGATCTAAATATTGATGCAATAGTGGCGAAACTGAAAAAAAAATTGGAAAAACCGAATTTTGTGTTTGAAAACTGTGCTACTAGTTACAGCAAAGGAAATGAAGTACACATTAAAAAGAAAAAAAAATGTGTACCTAATGAACCGTTAGAGGAGTTTAAAGTTTTGGCAAAACTTGAAACGCGAATATCTCAGAATGGCCTTTTTTGATTTTCGCCACTATTGTTCTCATCAGGCGATATACAGTTGAAGTTATGAATTTCAAATTTATCGTTATTGTTCCAGATTCTTTCGAGCTGGATCTGCGACCATGGCTGCAAAGAAGGCGGGGTCAAGCAAGAGGAAATTAAAAAAAGGTAAAGTGCTCCCGTCTACTGATGAGATCCTAATTCAGCGTATATACTTAGCCGGCACTTTTTTAAATCTTGTTACAACGTATTTTCCGCTTTCTAATTAACGTAATATCCCGCCAGAAACATGCCAGAAATAAAATTTCTGTCCGGGGGGAGAATCGAGAAACTTTGTTCATTTCGGCGTGTGGCCATTAAAAACTGTCGGAAACAGGGGCTGAACATTTCAATATGGTTCCTATTAGAAGTTCGGGAAAACAATAAGGCAACTGTCGATGTATTATAAACACTTTTATTTCCCCAACAAATGTTACATATTTTTTTTTACATTATAATGGCTTGATGGTCCAGCAACATAACCTAAATACCGGGGCTGAACGAGGACTAAGTTTTTAATTTACGTTTCGAAACTTTAGGCCGTCATTAATGGGGTATATTGAACTACCACATATGGGGTAAAGTAAAATTTCCGTTTAGCTTATCGTATTATTTTTTTTTCTTAAATAATGTCTGCTCTTAGGTAGAGTTGTATATGGGGCATTTCACGCCAACTATTTGAGGTCAAAAAAATTTTTCTGTTTGAAACATATCACAATCGATATTACTTGCTAAAAAACTAACTTCCCTGAAATTTTAGATTTTTTTGAGCCACAAGGAGAGGGATGGTGAGGGTGAGAAAATACAAATTTTCGTTTCGACTCTAAAATTTCAATCTTTCTCAATAAAAAAATGAAAAGAAATTAAAAAGAAGGTTGCAATGGTTTTCGATGTGTTTTTTTTTCGTAGAATGCGATAAAAAATACTTTCAAAATTATTGGGGGTAGTTTTCACCCTTATTTTGAGGATTGAAAGTTTAAAATCGAAATTTCGAAAAGTATGACACAATTTTTTTTTGAAATTTATTATTTAATTTCTTTCTTTTTTTTTGTACTTTGGATTAATTTTTAATTCATAATGGGCGTCGACCAAAAAAACGGCCCAAATGTGAAAAAACGTGGTCTAAGCGAATTTTCTCATCCTGTGAGAGAGTAAATGGCAAGTGAATAATATATTCCTAGGTTTTTGGGGTGGATGATTACGAATATAACGTAGAAAATTTCCCGTAGAATACGATGGTATTTTTTAAATTTCAAAATTTAGACATTTTTTAAAAGTTGACTACCATACTGGATCCGCCATTTCGTTTTTTGAAAATCTGAGTTAGATTCGTGATCAGCGACCCCAAAAACCTTCACTTGCCATTTACTATCTCACAGGATGAGAAAATACGCTAAAACCACGTTTTTCACCTTTGGGCCGTTTTTTGGGCCAGTTCCTGGTCGACGCCCATTATGAATTAAAAATTAATCGAAAGAATTTTTAAAAAAGGAAGATTAAAAAAAAATTTCAAAAAATCGTGTCATACTTTTCGAAATTTCGATTTTAAACTTTCAATCCTCAAAATAAGGGTGAAAACTACCCCCAATAATTTTGAAAATATTTTTATCGCATTCTACGCAAAAAACACATCGAAAACCATTGCAACCTTCTTTTTTAATTTTTTTCATTT
Organism: Aromia moschata; assembly: GCA_029963805.1. Lineage (NCBI taxonomy): Eukaryota > Metazoa > Arthropoda > Insecta > Coleoptera > Cerambycidae > Aromia > Aromia moschata. Next base: position 1,559,452 of record JAPWTK010000067.1, read on the forward strand.
TCTTATCGAGAAAGATGAAATTTTAGAGTCGAAACGAAAATTTGTATTTTCTCCCCCTCACCATCCCTCTCCTTGTGGCTCAAAAAATCTAAAAATTTAGGGAAGTTAGTTTTTTAGCAAGTACTATCGATTGTGATATGTTTCAAACAGAATTTTTTTTTTATCTCACTTGGCGTGAAATGCCCCATATACACTAGGCACATATATTAAGGGATGTAAAAGATTTGTAACCTGGGGAAAAATGATTGTAGAGAAAACAAAAAAAAAAGAAACGCAATATTTTTTTTAAATAGACCTTACTTTTAAAATACTTTCTTCCGGCTAGTTTCTTTCTTCCCACTTTTTGAAGTTTGCTTACATGGTGATAATTTTTGTATTACAGGATTGCTTTTTTTTGCTTCTAACAGGATTACAGTATGTGAGATTCTGAGTCTAATAAGCCCAAGTTGAAGACGGTATGTCGATTGTGTGAAAAAATATACCTAAAAAAAGTACATTTTTTTTAAATAGTCCGAAAGTATTAAATCCTCTTCAAAGTGCTTGGATTCATATTAACGGTAAAACTTCAGAGTATTTATCTCATTAATTGTCCCATTTTGGAAAAAAATCTTCCTAGACATGAAAAAATCTTAAATTTGAACCAAAAATATCACGAAAATTAAAAAAAACCTGTACGTCACTCATTACCCACGTACCCACATTACGTCTAACAAAAAAATTAAGGATTAACGTCCCTGTAGAACTCTGTGTTTTTTTTTAAAACAACATTTTCCACAATACGTTTTCCAGTTTTTTGTTTCTACGCCGAAGGTTCCAGTACCCACTCCAGGATCTCTGTGTTTTGTTAAAATATCAGGAACAGTGATTTTTATGAAAACGATAGTAAGGTTGGTAGCATTTTGAATTTTTATGATGTTTTGATTTCAACTTTCTAGGAAAATCAATGTCATTCAGTGTCTAGGAAATTTTTTTTACAAAATGACTCAGTTAGTCAAATAGATACACTGAAGATTTCCCTTTAATACGAGTCCAACAATTTCGAAAGGGATTTACTATTTTTGGAGTTATTTATGTTTGGACGTTTTCCACGAAACACCGAACTACTACACTTTTCTCGACGCGCGTTTCGCCAACCAAATTGGCATCTTCAGGAGAAGATTAAAACTAAATTCTAGCCTACACACTTGCACTATTTATACCAAATTTGTTGCCACGGTTCACTGAACCGTAACTGTCTTTGTTTATCAGAGCAAACAGTGGACTGGTGGGTATCGGACCATTGTCCTTATTCTTACTATTGTTACACTTAATGATTTCTAAACTTTCAAAAGCATCCAACTTTGAAAGTTTAGAAATAATTAAGTGTAACAATAGTATGAATAAGGACAACGGTCCGATACCCACCAGTCCACTGTTTGCCGTGATAAACAAAGACAGTTACGGTTCAGTGAACCGTGACAACAAAGTGTGTAGGCTAGAATTTAGTTTTAATCTTCTCCTGAAGATGCCAACTTGGTTGGCGAAACGCGCGTCGAGAAAAGTGTAGTAGTTCGGTGTTTCGTGGAAAACGTCCTGTTTTTTGTTTCTACGCCGAAGGTTCCAGTACCCACTCCAGGATTATTTATGTTTCTTTGAAAACATCGGAATTTCGACATACCGTCTTCAACTAGGGCTTATTAGACATAGAATCTCACAAGCTGTAATTCTGTCAGAAGCAAAAAAAATCAATGCTGTAATACAAAAATTATCAGAATTTAAGCAAACTTCAAAGAGTGGGTGTACGATGACTTTAGTTGCTTACCATAAGTTTCGAAACGACCAAGAGCTCATCCTCAGTCCTCGCGTGACCCCAGCGGACACTCATATGGAATTATATAGCTTTTTATCACATTAAAATTGTGGAAGGTTCGTAAATGTAAATTATATTTAATTAGTATGTACAATTAGTTATCATACAAGGCCGAGACCAGTTATCACCTACGGAACAACACTACTGCGGCTAGCGGAATTAAAAGCGCTTCTCCGAGGTGCTGCGTCCTGGCGCTGCTGCCGATCGGCGTTAGGAGCATAACTGCGAACAATAAGCTTGAATTAATAAAGCAAGCAGGTTAATATTCGCATACTGTGTGTTTCTAGGGCTTACGAGGTGTTTAGAACAGATAAGGCTACTCTTATCTGTGTCTATATATACTACGTAACAAAAAATGCATCACCCTGTAAAATTGTAAGCGTGTACTTTCAGAAAATGGTTACTTATCAAAAAAAGTGATGAGAAGTCTGAAGTTTAAATTTTTATCTCGTGTTTTGACAGGCTCTGCTAAAAAAAATTCTTTGTCACATAGCACTTACATATACAGCTAGGCAAAAAAGTCGCATAAGGCCTATAATTTTTTAATAACCTTGTATATGAAAAAATGTCCTGAATAAAACATTTTCCTCAGGTTATTTGCCACGTTAGTCCAGTAGGCAGGGAGATAAAATCGTCAAAAACTTAAACATAGGGCTAGTTTTGACGGTTTCCTATGTATTTTTTTGCGTAGAACACAATACGCGGCGTCCGTAGAGCTGAACCGTCCGCAAATTTTTTAAATTAAAAATTTGTGAAAAAAAAAAAGTCTTTTTTTTCACATTTTCGCTTATATCTCCGTTCCTCGACATATCTTATATAGCATATGCATTTAAGAAGTTGTAGCCGATTGAATTTCCAAAATTTTAAGCCCAACCCGAAGTCTCCAAGTGCTATTGTTAACTTGCAAATGACTGCTGAAGTTGAAAAAGTGTATTTTTTTTTCACTATTTTTTTACTTCGAAAGTAGGGCGATTATGATCATGAAATTCCTTTGGAAGGACTGCTATTTGTAGTATGAAGTTACAAAAAAAAATTTCATTTCGATCCGTTAATAACTTCTCCAGTAATTAACGATCGAATTTTTTTGCAAGCCGTAATTAACAATGGCGCCATTCCTTTGTTTATTGTACGATATTGACCGGGTTGGGCTAGAAAAATCATAAATCTCTTAAAGTTTGCGAGACTTTTTGAGATTTTTGAAGAATATTAATTTGGGCCAGTTTTATAACGTTTTCTACGCTACTACCTTTTTTTGACGCGACTTATATATTGTTTTAGCGTTGCCGCTTCGAAATTCTCGGAATTGTGACTAGAATATTTTGACGCCCATTTTTTTTCTAAATACTCGTCTTGAAGTGTACTTTCAAGATATTATAGTCACAATTCCGAGAATTTCGAAGCGACAACGCTAAAACAATATATACGTCGCGTCAAAAAAGGTAGTCGCGTAGAAAACGTTATAAAACTGGCCCAAATAAATATTTTTCAAAATCTCAAAAAAGTCTGGCAAACTTGAAGAGATTTATGATTATTCTAGCCCAACTCGGTCAATATCGTACAATAAACAAAGAAATAGTGTCATTGTTAATTAAGGCTTGCAAAAAAAATCGGTCGTTAATTACTCGAAAAGTTATTAACGGATCGAGCTTTATTTTTTTTTGTAACTTCATACTACAAATAGCAGTCCCTCCAAATTTCATGATCATAGTCGCCCTGCTTTCGAAGTAAAAAAAATAGTGAAAAAAAAAGCACTTTTTCAACTTCAGCATTCATTTGCAAGTTAACAATAGCACTTAGAGACTTCGGGTTGGGCTTAAAAATTTTGGAATTTCAAGACTACGACTTTTTAAAAGCATATGCTTATAAAATATGCCAATGTACGGAGATATAAGGAGATATATATATATATATATTATATATATATATAAAATATATAATGTGAAAAAAATACGTTTTTTTTTTCACAAATTGTTAATTTAAAAAAATTAGCGGACGGTTTCAGCTCTACTGATCTCGCGCATTGTGTTCTACGCAAAAAATATATAAGGAACCGTCAAAACTATGTTTCAAGAACACATACAAGTCTCTGCTTACTGGACTGTGTTTCTGTCAATTTTGTCTTCGCGTTTGATTGTTGCGGAGACCAACTTTATTTTTTTTAATGACAACCCGTAGGTTTTCTCTCAATATAAGAGCATTTTCTTTACTGTACACAAAATTGTTGGTTACTAAATTTTCGCAAAAACCGTTTAAAGTTAACTCTTTGAAACTAAAAAAAAGTTTCTTCACAGGTACTTTAGTGTAAGTTAATATGTTCTCGTGACGTTTAAATCATAAAAATTTGTTATGACATAAACGTTTAAGTCACATGACATAAACGTTGAAGTCATGTGTTCAATAATTTCTTATTTATTTTGCGCTTTTTACGATTTATAAATAAATAATGGATTGCTTGAGTGAGAAACAAAGAATTGAAACTATAAAAATAAGGAGGTGCTGTAATAAGTAAGTTTAATGAGTTGTACCTCAATAAATCGTGTTTTTTTTTGCGAAAATTTCTTTATGTAACCATGTCACAGCGTACAGTGAAGAGAAAAAACTGTTGTTTCAGATACTGAGAGAAAACCTACAAGTTGTCATTTAAAAAATGAAGTTGGTCTACATAACAACCAGACGCGAAAAAATAATTTCATGTGACAGAAACATGAAAAATGAACTGGTAAAAAGTTTTATTTAGGACATTTTTTCATATACAAGGTTATTAAAAAGTTACAGACAGTTATCGACGACTTTTTTTGCCACACTGTATGTAGATAGTTAGCGGATTGATTGTTATGCGATTGTGGAAGAGATTGGAAAACATTTACAGTTAAAAACGTTAACGAAGGGTTTTCAGATCATTGTATATCTTAAGCCCTAGAAACATACGAAATTTGCATTTACTCGTTCTACAGCAAACAGCAAGCAAGACGGTAATCCTAAAGTGTATTACGCATTCTAGAAATTTCAGTACCAAAATAAATGAAAAAAATTACATCTCTAGCTTGTCACTAAATACGTATACGAAATTTTTTTTCATAAACGCAAATAAGCAAAACAGTTTTGAAGGCATCACGAAAACTGACATTTTCTGAAAAATTTGTTAAAATATTTAATTTATTTGGCAAAATAAGAAGTAATACAATTTTATACTTGAAATAAAGGAGCGAGGAATGATTTCCTCTTCATCATTGTTCGCTATCAGAAACAAGAGATCCGGATTTTGACTTTATTAGGTCTTATCCGTGTGACACATCTGATAGCGAATGATAACCAGCGAACGTATCGTCTTATTGCCAGAAGCATACGGCGATATTAAGTAGGAGTTATGGTCTGCGAGTGTGCTTAATATACATTTTTCGGTGGGTCTGATAGAGTTAGCGGCCACCAAATATCTTTCCCGGTGCACACACTAACAGGAAATCTGTTAAGCATTGAAACGAGAATGATTTCCCGATAATTCCCGTTTAGTATCACAAATCACAGATTAGATTTCGACTTTATTAGGTCTCATCAGTGTGATATTTTTGGCGGCGATTGGCAACAAAGGAGTTTTTTCCTTGATAACCGTTGCAAATTGAAAAAAAAATAGAAAGAGGAAAAAGTTTTAAAAAAAGCTGTGCTATATTGTGCATATTTTTGTAATATCAAAAATATATCCACAAAAAAGTTATGACACTAAAATTAATACGGGTTTTTACCCTAAGATGTCCTTCTGTTAGTAAAAGACACACACCAAATCAAAAATTCTTACGCTATGCCGTTATTGAGATAAAATAATAAAAGTGTATTTTTGGGCCACCTTGTATGTGCGAATAACTTGATGTATATGAAAGACCTCCTTTAAAATCACCTGTATCACACACCCTTTAAAATGATTAACATAAATACTGGACACCCTGTAAAACGAGGAGCAGAGCAAACCAACAACGATGCTCAGAGTAACTTCTGAAGAAGCCGACATTATAATCCGCGAAACGTCAAGAATGAAAATTCATATACACGGCAATATCCGGAAACCTCCTGAGTCATCAGACAACTACCGTGAAAGCCCTCACTCTCAGAATTGACTTGCCTGTTTCTAATTTAATTATTTCCATATAACTAGTGGGATGAGGTCAAATGTTTCCAAAAAAACTAATTTTCACTTAGTCGACGTTTCGCAAACTTTATTTAAGGGATGAAAATGAATTTTGCGAAACATCGACTAAGTGAAAATAGTTTTTTTGGAAACATTGAGTAATGTCATAACGTTTTGCGTCCGCTGCATACAAATATGCGTCCCGGCATGATTATCATAATCATAACATAGTATAAAACAAAGTCGCTTGTGTCTGTTATTATGCTTGATCTTTAAACTACGCAAGATTTTTAATAGATAGAGTGATTCAAGAGGAGGTTTTTATGTATAATACATGCATAATATAGTAGAGAAACACAATAATTTTAGAGGTTTCTAATGTGATATCGTAAATAAACACATTTTTTTTTACATTGCAAACGCTGGCTGAACCCTACGAGATAGATCAAAATAATGTACTACAGTATTGTACACCTTAAAAAGGTCTACAAAAAAGTCCGCGATGATATATGTATGTCTATCTCTTAGGGATAACCCACAATAACCATTTTTTATATTTCCGTGCGAAGCCGGGGCGGGTCGCTAGTTAATAATAATTTTCAAACGGTAAGTGACAGTTGTGTAAACAAACATAGCAATCGAATGTTTTCAACATGGCCATTTTCGTCATGGCCAAGTAAGACTAGCTGCACTTAAAACCCGCAGCAAAATCGCCATACAAAAATTTAAATTGGCAATATTTTCAAAAAATACAAATTTTTAGAATAAACAACCTTATACAAACTTACCCTTATTTTTAATGCTAAATAAGATAAAATTATGAAAATTGGGGGTTTCCCTTTGAAAAAAATTGATTTTTGGCATTTTTCTCAATTTCCTTTTTTGATCTCATTTTTTAAATTGAGTACTATGTATTATTATTATTACAATAACCCTGTAATTAGGGTTATCAGAATATTACAAAAAAATCTATTAAAGTGGATCCTTTTCAACAAGGATGAAAAAAAAACGTCTTTTTTCACATTTCCGCTTATATCTCTGTGCCTTGGCATATTTTATATAGCACTAGCGACCCGCCCGGCTTCGCACGGAAATATAAAAAATGGTTATTGTGGGTTATCCCTAAGAGATAGACATATACCATCGCGGACTTTTTTTGTAGACCTTTTTAAGGTGTACAATATTGTAGTACATTATTTTGATCTATCTCGTAGGGTTCAGCCAGCGTTTGCAATGTAAGCGCAAAAAAAAAATGTGTTTATTTACGACATCACATTAGAAACCTCTAAAATTATCAGTGTTTCTCTACTATATTATGCATGTATTATACATATAAACCTTCCTCTTGAATCACTCTATCTATTAAAAAAAAACCAAAATCCGTTGCGTAGTTTTAAAGATCTAAGCATACATAGGTAGGGAGAGACAGCCGAAAGCGACTTTGTTTTATACTATGTTATTATGATATGCATTTAAGAAGTTGTAGCTTATCAAATATCCAAAATTTTAAGCCCAACCCGAAGTCTCCAAGTGCTATTGTTAACTTGAAAATGACTGCTGAAGTTGAAAATGTGCTTTTTTTTCACTATTTTTTTACTTCGAAAGTAGGGCGACTATGATCATGAAATTTGGAGGGATTGCTGTTTGTAGTATGAAGTTACAAAAAAAATATTAGCTCGATCTGTTAATAAATTTTCGAGTAATTAACGATCGCATTTTTTGCAAGCCTCAATTAACAATGACGCCGTTTCTTTATTTATTGTACGATATTGACCGGGTTGGGCTAGAAAAATCATAAATCTCTTCAAGTTTGCGAGACTTTTTTAAGAGTTTGAAAAATATTAATTTTTTAATTTTAATTTTTAAGCCAGTTTTATAACGTTTTCTACGCGACTACCTTTTTTGACGCTTTTTTTTATAATATCTTGAAAGTACGCTTCAAGACGCGTACTTTAAACAAAAAAATGGGCGTCAAAATAGTATAGTCACAATTCCGAGAATTTCGATGCGGCAACGCTAAAACAATATATACGTCGCGTCAAAAAATATGTTTTTTTTTTCTACAAATTGTTAATTTAAAAAAATTAGCGGACGGTTACAGCTCTACGGACCCCACGCATTGTGTTCTACGTAAAAAAATACACAGGGAACCGTCAAAACTAGTCCTATATGTTTCAAGAACATATAAAAATCTCTTCCTACTGGACTGTACAGGTACGTGCTTTAGATACATCAACACTTGGGTTTGAAATCAGGCTGCATTTACAATAACAACGCGGAAGAAGCTCCATAAATCTTAGCCCCACGAGTTCCCGAAACTTTTAGGCGCGCGGAGCAGTCTATGGCATAACTTGCGGTCCTGCGACGAATGGGAAGCGGGAAACTCCAGCGCTTAATCGGTTACTTCATCCGAGACAATGCCCAGAGAGAGCTCATGTGGCTTCCTTTGCCCAGTGTAACGCGCGGTTTTCCGTAATTATAATTCGTATGTTGTGCTCAATTGACGAATTCGGCCATTGACTGAAATATACACGGTGGAGACTTTAACTGGAAAATATTCGCTAGCGATATATAGGGTGGTGAATGATTTTTCAAAAAATTCTCGAGACACGTCAACTTTTAAATGTATTTACCTACATTTTGCAAGTAATATGAAAAATATAGCCCTTCAAGGGTGGCTGAAACCACCCTCGACATGATTTTTTCAAATGCAACCCTATGGATTGTGACCCCTCATTGTAAAGCTGGTGGAAAGAGGAATCCAACGCACTGATCAAATTTTAATTTTTAGTATGTTTGTAGGGTTGCATACAATTGAAACAATTTAAAAATTAAATTTATTTTCAACGTAACAGTTGTTCAAAATGTGCACCATTCACTTGTTGGCAGCATCCCAGTCAGTGGTAGGTTTCGTCCCTTACATTATGCAACATTTGCCGTGTTATTTTTCCGATTTCCTCTCTTATCCTTTCCTGCAGATCTGCTATGTTGTTGGGTTTCTGAATGTAAACCCTACTTTTAAGATGTCCCCATAAAAAGAAATCCAGTGGTGTAAGATCTGGAGATCTTGCTGGCCACTCAATATTACCTCGCCTCCTAATCCACCTACAGGGAAAAATTATGTCCAGATACTGACGAACAATGGCAGCATAGTGTGGTGGGGCCCCATCTTGCTGAAACCATAACCTCTCGTCGGTCAAGTTAGGGTTTAAGGGGTTTGGAAATAAATGACATAGCACTGGCATTAGTTCGTGCTGGAGTAAACGCAAGTATCTTGCTCCATTAAGAGTGTCATCAAAATGGTCCTACAATTCTATCTTGTATAATTCCGGCCCACACATTAGTTTTCTGTGGGCACTGAGTATGAAGTTCCCTCATCCAATGGGGGTTCTCTTCAGTCCAGTAACGACAATTTTGGCGATTTACGTGCCCATTTAATGTAAAAGTAGCGTCGTCAGAGAAAACTATCCACTCTAAAGATAACTGGTTTTGATCAATACAAGTCATCAATAAATCGCAAAATTCCAACCGTCGATTTGGATCATCTTCAAGTAGCTCTTGAACAGATTGCATTTTATATGGGCGTTTTTTCTCATATTTAAGTATTTTTAAAACTGTTTTGTGATTAAGATTACTATCACGGGCCAGTTGACGGGCTGGAGTGATTATATTTTCTTCTAGAACAAGCAACAAATTCAACTTCGTGTCGTCATCAACAACAGCCTGCCTCTTACTCGGTACTTTCCTGACATGACCCATCTCTCGATATTGTGCTTCAATTTTACTAATGGTACCTTTAGTGGTGGCAAGTCAGGATGCGTTTCTCGAAACAAGCGAACAACTTCGCATTGAGTTCGCGCCCTATCACCATATCCAATCATCATCAAAAGATTTTTAGTGATTCAGGTAAATAAGACATTTTCACCAATTTGAAATAACACTTCATTTCAAACTCTGAATACAGCATGCAAACTAAATTACTCTTTGCGGCCGTGTAAAAACACTAGCAAAAAATAACAAATATCAGTTGTGGCAAAAAAATTGCTTGGAATTTTTTGTGGGGACATATGAAAAGTAAGGTTTCCATTCCAAAACTAAACAACACACATTTTGAGTACGAAATTGTTGCGTTAAAAATAAATTGAACTATAAAATTACGTTTTAATTGTATGCAACCCTGCAAACATACTAAAAATTAAAATTTGATCAGTGCGTTAGATTCCTCTTTCCACCAGCTTTACAATGAGGGGTCACAAGCCATAGGGTTGCATTTGAAAAAATCATGTCGAGGGTGGCTTCAGCCACCCTTGAAGGGCTATATTTTTCATATTACTTGCAAAATGTAGGTAAATACATTTAAAAGTTGAAGTGTCTCGGGAATTTTTTGAAAAATCATTCACCACCCCGCTAGCGAATATATTCCAGTTAAAGTCTCCACCGTGTATATACGCAGAACGCGTTGTAGATTTCGCTACTTTCTCAGATCACGTTTAGGCTACATTTTTAAATACACTCAGCGCGTTGTAGATGAATTAAAACGATCCACAATGGCGATATTACGAATGATCGAGAACCAGTGGCGGATTTACAAATTTGCCGTCAGTAGGCTATTCAATTTTTGCCGCCCCTACTGACCTCTGAAATTCGATACCCTAGTTCGCAATCATATTAATTACATGTATTCTGTCCATGAAATTGCAACTTTATGATTTGTGCTCTATCGCCTTCATTACATTAGCTTTCGGATTGGAACATTTTAAAAATTCATGATCATAAAAGTAAATTTCACAGAGCGTGTAGTAATTTTTCATATACAGACGTTAGAGTGTTCAGTATACTGTACCGGGTGGGCAAATTTCGATGTTTTTATAGGGTATCTCGGTAACTGTAAGGGCTATGGAAAAATGAACCCACCTTTCCCGACCTCTTTTTTTCGAGATAAATTCATTGGTGAAAACCAGAATTTGCTATATCTTTTCGTTTTCGAGTTGTAAACGAAAATTGATTTTTTTGAGTTTTCGATTGGTGTCGATAACTCGGTTGTTTGTAAAATTAGAAGAAATCTGTTTGCACGTTCTACAGGCATTTTTTTAAGTAGAATAGGATTTCCTTAACAGATTTTTTATATCTTGTGTAGTTTTCGAGTTATGGCATAAACTTCTATTTTTTTAAATGGAAACCATAGTTGGCTATGATTTAGCTAAAAAAAGAGGATTTTTTTCTCTTTACAACGATATATAGTTTGTGGGGTCTATGATGAGTGTTTATGCGGAAAACAGTTAAAAACATATGTTTTCTAATAAAGGACAGTATAGTAATTTCAATGATTTTGCACAGTAGGCGCCTGTCATTTTGAAAACAGAACAGTTGGATATTGGGATGTAAATACACAGTTACACATTACTGTTTGATTAATTGTTTATGTTTGGTTTTTTTGCTTGCATTATAGTTTTAAAGTTTCGATTAAAGAAATTGACAAGGCGCGATGGCGTATCAAAATTACGAAAAGTTTAATATGCTAGAGTGTTTTATTCAAAAATGGATATAATTCTGAAGCTGCATCGGAAGCATATTTTTAATCGCTACCCTGAAAGGAGACAACCTCAATATGTCCATCTTTGGTAGACTAAAAGAAAACCTCGTTGAATACGGAGGATTTAATAAACCAAGACCAAAAAATTATCGTATTCAAGATGCTGAGGATGTTGCCATAAATGTTGTTGGTATGGTAGTTGTAAATCCTTCAATTTCAAGTAGGCAAATTGAAGCAGAGTCTGGTATATCGCGACGAAGAGCACTTTCAGTTTTAAAAAACACAAATTTAGACCTTATACAATAAGGAAACAACAACAGCTCCTTCCAACTGATCCTGAACGCCGACTGGATTTCTGCAATTGGTACCTACAACAAATTGAGCAAGACCAATTATTTTTAAAAAATATCATTTGGACAGATGAAAGTTACGTAAGTAGTGCCGGAATTTTCAACCGACACAACAAACATTATTGGTCTGAAGATAATCCTCATCAGACTGTTGATGTTCAAAATCAAGGACGTTTCGGTTTTAGTGTATGGTGAATGCCCTATACTAATAACCGCATTTTAGTTTACCAACTTTATGATGACAATTTAAATGGTCAATGGTATTACAATATGATAAACTACCACATAGTAGAAGAATTTTTAGACAACTTGCCACTTAACGAAAGACGACATGTATTTTTTCAACAAGACGGGGCACCACCCTCATAATACTAATTTAATCTCGGAATTATTAAATACTAATTTTGGGGAGAAATGGATAGGGAACAATGGGCCAGTAAAGTGGCCTCCTCGATCGCCAGATCTCTCACCGTTAGATTTCTTTTTTTTGGGGAACCATTAAAGACAATTTATACAAAAAGACAAATAATACACTGGTTCAACTGAGAGAAAATCTTATAGACTGTCTGAATTCCGTTTCAAATATTCACATCTATAATGCAACAAAAGTGTTTCAAAGCGATGTGAACTGTGCATCGCAAACAACGGACGACAATTTGAAAACTTTAGGTAAATAATCATGCTCGTATTTTTTTTAATCTGTCTAGTTTTGTTTTTGTAAAATATATTGTATCGTATTTTTTACATACATTATTTGTTACAAATTTGATTGTTAAGTGTGTTAAACTTTCTTGTTATGAATATGTTATAATTAATTATTAATTAGTCACTAATATGTCATAATTAGTTATTTAAGTTTAATATACCATTCATTATATACGACTGTTACTATGTATTTATGTTACTTTTCGCAGGAGTAAATTTCCATAGCAACAGTTATTATTATTAAAACATTGTTGTAACAATGTGTTACTATAGAAACTTACTCTTCCTGCAAAGAAAAAAAAAAGTAAGTATACCTATACAAAAAATTAAAATTTTTAACTGTTTCCGCATAAACACTCATCATAGACCCCACAAACTATATATCGTTGTAAAGAGAAAAAAATCCTCTTTTTTTAGCTAAATCATAGCCAACTATGGTTTCCATTTAAAAAAATAGAAGTTTATGCCATAACCTCGAAAAACTACACAAGATATAAAAAATCTGTTAAGGAAATCCTATTCTACTTAAAAAAGTGCCTGTAGAACGTGCAAACAGATTTCTTCTAATTATACAAACAACCGAGTTATCGACACCAATCGAAAACTCAAAAAAATCAATTTTCGTTTACAACTCGAAAACGAAAAGATATAGCAAATTCTGGTTTTCACCAATGAATTTATCTCGAAAAAAGAGGTCGGGAAAGGTGGGTTCATTTTTCCATAGCCCTTACAGTTACCGAGATACCCTATAAAAAACATCGAAATTTGCCCACCCGGTACAGTACTAAAATATTGTTTTGTTAAATTTGCTTTCGCTATCTCTATGTATATAATAATGAAATGATCTGTCTACTAGTAGTAATTTAGTTAAAATGATGGTAGCGTGCAATACTTCCTTCACCAAATTAGATCACCCCGAGTTCAGACAATTTGTTTAGAACGTTGCGAGTGAAAAGTACGGGAAGTTAGTTTCTGTGCAGAAACAACACTTAGATTAATATACAAGGTGTGTAAATTAAGTAATGAGACTGGCAACTTAGCGCCCGATCTAGCAACACTGGGAGACGGGAATTGGAAGGGGGTTAACGGTAGGGTAACATGTAATGCACCTTCAGTACAAGTTTGAACTTGTTGGAGTCATTTGTTTGTTCTTTGTGACTGTTTTCGAAAGCCGTTTTTTTCTAGTGCGTTTTAAAAATGAGTGACATTAATTTTGAGCAACGGTATGATATCAGGTTTTGCTTCAGACTTGGAATAGCGCAACGGATACTTTTGTAAAACTTCAACACGCCTACGGAGACAGTTTAAGATATTCTCAGAAGGAAGAGAGTCGCCTTCCTGTCAGTCAGTCACCAGAAGGCCTTCATCTTCAAGAACCGATGAAGATGTCGATAGAATAGGGATCTTGTGCGTCCAGACAGTCGGTTGACGACAAGATTGATCGGGGAAGGGTTAAATTTGAATCACACCACTGTTCAGTTTTCATATTTTGGCTAACAAATTGGAGATGAGAAAAATCTGCACGAAAAAGCTTCCAAAAAACCTTTCGCAAGTATTTTGACTTTTTGGAATCGATTGAAAATGATCCCCATTTTATGGAACGTGTCATTACTGGTGATGAGACTTGGGTGTTTGAGTACGACCCGGAAACCAAGCGCCAAAGCATGAAATGGCACACTTCAAGTTCTCCAAGATCCAAAAAAGCAAGAATGAGCGAGTCGAAGATCAAATACATGCTGATTTGCTTTTTTGATAGCCAGGGAATTGTCCACAAAGAGTTTGTGCCTCCAGGCCTAACAGTAAATCAACATGTTTACAGAGAGGTTCTTGAGAGGTAACCGACCAGCTGAAGGCTATTCCAGTATATGAGTTTCAGCACTGCTCTGAGGAATGGAAGAACCGTCTCCAGCGCTGTGTGGCTTCCCAAGGAAGTTAGTTTGAAGGAGACAATACTGAATTGTAATTCTATTCGAATAAAGAAATTTTAAAAAATTAGTCTCATTATACTTAATTTACACACTTCGTACACTGCGCTACTGTGTGAGGACATAAAAATATATCGTCTCGGAATTGCACGATATATATGGCTTAGTATTGACGAAACGACGGATATTAAAGGATAGAACATAGCTAACGTAGTGGTTGGGGGGATTGGATGAGGCAAAAGCCACGAAAGGACATTTGATAGCTTCAAGTGTGTTGGAAAGCACAAATGCGGAAACAATTAGTGAGTGTGTGACTAGCAGTTTTCAAACACTATGGGGCGAGGAGCAATTTAAAGTAAGTAAACGACATAATATATTGCTGCTAATGTTACATATGCTAATTTAATCCATGTTGTTGATAATTTGTGGAAACTCGAGTGGCAGTATGGATACGTTATACGTTATACGGATACGTTATAGCCGTCGGTTGCCGTGTGTATGCAAGTTCTGTGTCTTGTGATTATGGTTCCTTTGCCGATTAGTTGGGCTACAACAATCACCATAAGGTAAGACCTGTTTACCATTTACTTAACGTTACTGATAGTGGTATCCTGAGGTCGCCTCTGGTAAAGTACGCATTTATTATTAACCTCTGAGCTCTATTAACCCTTGGTAGTCACACTTTCCCAGAAAGACGTAATAGTCAGACTGGGACGTAATACCCAGACGTCTTTAAATTGTTATAAATAATGCATCTTAAGTATTTTCAAAAATTCCGGGGTATAATTTGAACCTATTTTAATGGATGAAAGTTGTTACATGAAAAATAAATTTTTAACAATGCAAAAAAAAAATTATACAAAAAAAACTTAAAATCGAAAAATGACTCACAAAAATTGCAATAACTTTTGTAATTTTTAACTTTAAAAAAAATCGTTTTACAATCTTGAAACTATATACTTATAAGGAAATTCAATGGTTTTTGTGGCCGTTTCAAAAAGTGTGTATATTTGTTTAGCAGGATATGAAGGAGCGATTTTGAAGGAAAAAATGAGATGCTAACGCATAACGCATAAAACCAATTTTTTCTATTTTACTGGGCAGTATTCGAGGTCAAAAAAGGGCTTAGGTCCCCTGGACCACAGTGACTACTAAGGGTTAATGTTAATGAATCAGTGTCAACTCGATAGAGTTTTATTTTGAAAACCAACAATTGTGTTCTTTGACCTTGGCGTCAATCGATATATTGGAAGACAACAGTATACACGGATAATAGGGAATACGGAATAATAGTACCTAATAATAACAGGAATAACAGTTGTGTCTGGTATTTTCAATATGCCTAAGATACTTACTTTGTGTAAGATACGAGGTTTGTGAATTTTACGATGACTTTAAACCGACGCAATTTATCAAACAACGGCACAAAATGTGATTTTTAAGTAGATCAATTTAAAAGAGGAATCCACATCTGTTTTCAAATACATAAATGCTTAAACATAATGTTTAATAGGTTTACTTCATTCCGCCGTATACTATCCTCGGTAATAGTAAGGAAATCTCATCTTTATTCGTATCACGTTATATCTCAACCAACAGTTTCTCTGTTCGCTATTCCTATTACAACATAGGGTTAACGGTCGATTTGAACCATGTGTTGCAATTAATTAAGTCATTCATTAATTAGTTGTGATATAACGCGCATCCAGAGCCTCGTTGACCATCTTTGTTGTACCGAAATCGTCGATTATTACAGGATGTACCACATTGAATAGTATACCTACAGTATAACTGCAGATTTTTTGGGTAAAAATATTGCGATTTAACAAACATTCTTCAGTTCAAAAGTTGATAGTTACCACGATACAGGTTGTCAAAGTTATAATTTTATTGTCGATTGTCGTAAATAACTTTTTAAAAACCAATACTATTGCACAAAACTTGGCGAGTATGAGTTTGTTCGATGAAGAAATTTTAATCTGTCCATAATCTTGATGTAAATTGTAGAGGGCACTCTTTGCGACATTCTGAGCTCTCCGATTTCAATGATTTTTATATATGTTGTAGAACATGAATAAATAAGGGACACGTTTTTTTTATGTGCCGAAAAACATTCTAAGGGGGTGAAAATAAGCCCTGAAGTTTAGCCCAAAAAACACATTTTATTAATTATCTCGAATTCAAATCATTTTTTTTCAATGAAAGAAAATGGGCATTGTTCCTTATAAAAAAGTACTATTAATCCGTTATGATTTGATCCTTAAATGTTGCAACCCCTATTTTTTAGGGGGTGAAATGTATTTTTTTTTGTAATTTTCGATAATAAAAATTCGCAAATTGTTTGAAAAATAAAATGTTTTGATACTTGACGTCAAAATAAAGTTTACGTGTTTCGGCATTTTCCTTAAAAATACCCCCAAAAGGGGTAAACCACCCCTAACACAATTAAATTATTCCAGGCTTTAAATATTCGTGAAAATTGGTATACAGGGGTTTTCGAGGATGCTGATCACAAATCTGTAGTCGGATTCTGTGAATTCAAAATGGCGGATCCAATATGGCCGACCAATTTTTTTTCAAAAATCTGAAATTTTCTTATTTTTTTTTACATTTCAATTTCCAAGGTCTCTTGTTAAGAATTAACCACTCAATTGATAAAAAAAAACGATGTGTCTCCATGGTCCAGTATGGCATGCAAAACGTGAAAAAAATATCCATTTCGCAAAAAAAGTTTACAAAAACTAAACAATTTTTGAGATTTTGTTTTGATAAAAACTTATATTATCAATAATTAAAATGTGGTACTTTATATCAAATATCAAGGATTAAAAATGAATATACTACATTGAAACTGTATGTTTGTTAAGAGGGTTGTATAGTGGTATAGTGTAAGGTGGATATTCAAATTCTATTTTCTTATTTTGATAAAAAGAAAACAGATTGATCAATAGACATTTTACAGTGGCTAGTAAAATAGCATTTTTTGTACCGCGTTGACAGCTTTGTCCAGATAATTTTTGACCTATCTAATTCATCCAAAGTGGATATTGTCGAAAAAATAGATTTTTATTACGTGGCGTGACGTAGGGTAATTGAAAAATGTTGATAAGAATAAAAATGACGATCGTTGTAAGGACGGAAAGTTTCAGGAATTATTTTTAAGTTTTATTAATCTTATTTAATACTTAAACGTACCAAGTTTCATGTCGTTTGATCAACTTGTTTTCTTTTTTATAAAAAGAATGAAATAGAATATGAAATGCTTATTACAAGACCTCTTTAAACAAATTAATAATTACGTTGAATAGTATGTTATAAAACTAATACCAAAAATTATTGTATGATCTAGAAGTTAATAAAGTAAAGAAAAGTTTCATTTTTATTTAAATAAACACGTATATAATAAAATAAAAAATAACACTATTGTAATATCGATAAGGACCCCTATAATTCACCATTTGAAGTAATCAGGTTTTTTTCAACTTGTCTGCACACTTTCAATTTGTCTATGCTTTAGACTTATAGGATTTTGAGCCGATTAACGTATTCGGCTGCGCCTGTTCAATCTTTTTTTTTTTTCAATTTGATTAGCAATCATAAAAACTACAAATTACAAAATTCTTTAATTTTCGTACACTTTTCTGCGAAATAGAAATTTTTTTCACGTTTTGCACGCCATATTGGACCTGACACATCGATTTTTTATCAATTGAGTAGTTATTTCTTAACAAGAAACCTTGGAAATTGACACGTAAAAAAATAAGAAAATTTTAGGTTTTTTGAAAAAAATTGGACGGCCATTTTGGATCCGCCATTTTGAATCTTACAGAATCCGACTACAGATTTGTGATCAGCATCCTCGAAAACCCCAGTATACCAATTTACACGAAAATTTAATGCCTGGAATAATTTAATTGTGTTAGGGGTGGTTCAACCCTTTTGGGGGTATTTTTAAGGAAAATGCCGAAACATGTAAACTTTATTTTGACGTCAAGTATACAAAAAATATTATTTTTCAAGCAGTTTGCGAATTTTTATTATCGAAAATTACAAAAAAAATTACATTTCACCCCCTAAAAAATAGGGGTTGCAACATTTAATAATCAAATCATAACGGATTAATAGTACTTTTTATATGGAACAATGTCCATTTTGTTTCATCGAAAAAAATTTAATTGAATTCGAGATATTTAAAAAAATGTGTTTTTGGGGCTAAGCTTTAGGGGTTATTTTACCCCTTAATGTTTTTCGGCACATAAAAAAATACGTGTTTCATTTTTTCATGTTCTACAACATATATAAAAATCATTGAAATCGGAGAGTTCGGGTCCGAGTAGTTCCTTCCTTTTGTTAGAGAAGGCATTTACATAAAGGTATTTATTGTAAATATAAATTTTCAATATTTTTTTAATGTCGCTCCGTGTAACCGTTTTCGAGATATTTGCGTTTAAAGTGTTCAGTGCAACCCACTTAAGGGTAATAATAGTACCCAGGCGCACTGAAAAATGAAACTTTTTTTTGGGAATTCTTTTTCGATACCTATGTAATGGTTGAAAATTAAATTTTGACACTTATTGATGTATAGAAAAATATTTTTTACTTTCATTTAAATGCAAAATGGCGTCGTAGCTCCAGGTAACATGAAACAATTTTTTTCTGGAGGGGGAAATCGGCGTACACTGTAGAAGTCTTGGTACACCACTTAAAAATTTTTTTTTCTTAATCTACACTAGTTTTTCTTTGGAAGTACCCAAGATTTTATTTTTTTTTTTAAATTCATAAATTGACATCACTTTTAATTTTATTTCTTAAAAAATCGACCTTAAATTATTTATTGCAAGTCTAATTTTTATCAATCGCAAAAAACGAAAAAAAAAAAACGCTTTAAAGTTTGAAAATGTATTTGATCAAATAAATAATATAGCTATTGTAGAATCATACTGCTTCTCTAAGATTGTATAATCTATACCGGGTGTCCCAATATTCCGTGTACAACGAACTACCACATGCTAATGACGTCAAAATAAGTCGATTTAATTAAACTTACCTATATACCAAGTTGTCTCGTTTTGCCGTTCCGACAGATGACACATTTTGACATTTGAATTGAAGTTATTCCATTAACAGGGTGCGAAAACTACCCCTACCCTTAAAGTAACCTGCTCGTATTTTTTTAGTGGGGGTGATACCGCTTCATCTAAATTTTTATCATAAAGATAAGCAATTTTTTAACAAATGTTCTCTCTTTTGTTAAAGTAAAATTTTTGTATTCCTTACCGTTTTCGGTGAATTCATGTTTTATTACATCATTGTCGATTCTAATATGATTTAATTGATTTCACTTTAAAATTGTTTTTAGGACGAAAGCGAAATAAACAAATTTAAATAAGCATTTATTGAAACTTAATTAGGTGTTCAAAATGACCTCCATGACTCCGTGGGACTAAAGATACCATCCAAATATCATCCATATTTCCAAGTATCGTTGCAGTGCTCTGCGTCCATTCTTTGTCTATACAAGCTACAAGCCATTTATTTGTATACTAATGAATAGGCGGTAGAATAATCCCCACTCCGTCTCTTTCGGCGTATTTGAACAGCAGTCATGTTGTAAGGTAGTTAGCACTTCTCATATATGAATAAAAATTTGTTTTCTCCTCTTACCATCTTCAATGTATCGGGTGTTTCATTATAAATACCCCCCCCCCTTAACTTTTTTATTTGGCTTTGTATCAAAGAATGTTAAATACAAAAGTTGTAGGGTACAATGCTAAGTACAATGTATATAGGGTGTTGCAGAAAACTGTGATAAATAAAAATGTATTTGTTTCTTATGGAACATCCTATATATTATATCGCTAAATAATTGGGTGTATCTCCCTGATTACGAATTTATATAGTTTATTATACTTATTTTAAAAATCTAAGCTAAAAAAAACATATTTCAATTTTACATGTAGTAGGCAGTCGATTCAAGAATGGGCTTGCAATTGTTCGTACACCTTGCAAATTGGCTGAATTAGAAATCAGTAAGAGGTTGTCTCAAAAATTTGCTAAAAAAGTGTTGCAAAAGGTTATAAAACTTTTAAGCCGACAAGGGTACAATATTTAACCCAAACTAATAAACAAGAACGTTTGACATTCTGCAGAAATGTGTTAGAAAAACTAGAAAGAGATCAAAAGTTCTTCTATAAAATGTTGTGGAGTGATGAGTCCTGTTTTAGCATTGCAGGAATTCTAAATAGGAAAAACATTCATTACTACATTCTTTACAATCCCAAAAAGTTTTTTGAAGTGAATCATTCTGGCTGCCGATCTGTAAATGTTTGGGGGTGGGATAAAAAAGAATAAAATCTTGGATCCGATTTTTTTTAACTATTCGCTGACCGGTGATCTTTACCTTGACAAGCTGCAGAACGACATTGAAGATTTAGTCGATGAATTACCTTTAAATGAAGCAAAAATATTACTAAGCCAACATTATGGGCACCACCCCATAATGTTGGCTTAGTAATATTTTTTTAATGAAAAATATGAAATCTGGATTGGAAAATGTGGTTAACATTTAAGTGGTCGCCGAACAGTCCAAATCTAACCCCTTGAACTTTTTTTTTTGAAATTTGTATTTGAAAAATAATATACATCTAAAGGAACACAACAATGTTACATTATTAAAAGAAATTATAAAAAATGGCTTTGAAACAATAAATATCAATCCACTTTGGATAATCAAAGTCCTTAGGCTTAATAAATTGAAAAACTGCTTTTCAGTGTTACTTCTACTAGGTTATGGAGTAAAAAGCAAGAATATTTTTATTTCTTTAAATTTTGTGATATATACGAACAATTGCAAGCCCATTCTTGAATACATTGCCTACTACGTGTAAAATTTAAATAGGTGTTTTTTTGCTTAGATCTTTAAAATAAGTATAATAAACTATATATACTCGTAATAAGGGAGATGATGCCAATTATTTGGTGATATAATATAAAGGGTGGTCCGTAAGAAAAAAAATACATTTTTATTTATCACGCTTTTCTGCGACACCCTATATACGTGAAAACTCTGTCATAAAAAACTTAACATTGTACCCTACAACTTTTGTATTTAACATTTTTTTGTATAAAACAAAATAAAAAAGTTAAGGGGGGGTCCATTTATAGTGAAACACCCGGTACTCTATTTTATGTGAATTACTTTTTAAATGAAAATGTTTTGTGAAAAATGTATTCTTTTTTTTTTGTTACACAAGACGCTTAACGTATTGCATTTGGTCTTTATATGGCGGTCTCTGAAAATAAATATTCTCATTCCTTGTAGATTGATATTTTTAATTAAAACATAAATACTCCAAGGCGCAAGAAAGTTTGTACAGTTTTTGTACATCATCTACATCATCTACATCAAAATTATTGAGAAATTAAAATCCCTTGCCACAAACAACTCCTCACAAAACCATAAAATTTTCCACAAAAATGTTGGTTTTATTAAATCCATATTTGTGAAAGTTGACATCATTGAAGTAAATCATGGATACCTTGTATCCTGTATCTTGGAAACTATTAACTTTTTGGCCTAAGGCAAGGATTAAGCAAATATTATCCAAAAAAAAAATAGCAGTTTTGCTATTTACCATTAATTATGGGACATCCTGTACATGGTACAAATGACGCTCAACAACGGACATTGTCGAACCAAAGTTTCCGCATTCGCTGCAGGACCGCAAGTTATACTATCCCGGGCAATCGAGTACTCCCTGCGCTCAAAAGTTCGAGCAACTCTCCGGAACTAAGATTTATGGAGTTTCTTACGCGTTGTTTTTAGCAAATCCGCTTGATTTCAAACGTCATAAAGTTTGGCGTGTTTTAAAAACGGTATTAGCGGCAAGTAAACTGAAATATATACTTCACGAAGAAGAAAAGTTCAAAGAAAATGCCAAATCTTGGAGAAAACAGAGTAATAAATCTACTGGGCAAAGTACTTTCTGATAGAGACGGATAATTATGCCGACTTTTAATGAAATCTACAACAGGGGGCACGACTGGTAATGGAATTAAAATTATTACATGATCGTACCTACAGGGTGATCCCCCGTTGATGATGATCTACAGTACTGGGCAACGTCGTGTTAAAGGAATAAAATTACATGATAATGTAATATGGATATAAACATTGACACACTATATAAGTACACTAAAATTCTGCGAGAATCCCCCTAGCGGTTACATAAAAAAAACGCATCGCACACAGAAAATATCTCTTACGTTAATTTGATTTTGTCCGGTAGTGTATAGAGTGCTAGTCAAAAGTCCCACCCTTCGTATCTTTTGAATGGTTGTATTTAGACTAATGATATTTTGAGAGTGAAAATAAACGGATGTAAACTTCTCCATTAGTGGTAACAGGCGACGTAATCGTCATAGATTTAAATGTCAAAATCTATGACGATCAAAATTTATCTGTCAAAATAAAGTGACACCTCGTTAGAAAAGTATTTAAAAGACCTATTCAGTCTTATAATAATTGTGGGTTAATATTGATGTTTAGGGGATAGGATTGATGATTAAATAAGCACTGAAATTTTAATCGAATGTTCAGTTTAATACAGATTCGAAAGGCAGCCTCTGGATAATTGTTGAAAAATGTTTATTGACTTGTTGTTGATTTGTTGTGTTGACGTTTGCTTTGTTACATTTTTAAAGGTGTTTATACCTTGAATTTTTACCCATATCTATTTAATGTTGAGCCACCCCAATAATTACACAGATACATACAAAAAAATCATGATCTTGGATATTGACCTTAGTATTCATACATATTTTACGACGCTAATTTCGAATCCAACCTCAAAAAGGTCAACACACCCTCAAAATTTTGAGATACAGTGATAAACGCCTCTAAAATATGGTACAATCAACCGTGATATATGATGACAAGAAGTACGTGCAGAAATTACTCCTGATATAAAACCATTAGTTTGCGTAGGTGGTTATTTTAGATATAACTATTGTCATGACAAGAAATTTATTCTAAGGGTGAAAATTGAGTAAAATAGGGGTTGAAAGGGGTAAGAAACGAAAATTTGACAAAATACGCAATTTTTATTCCAAGTATATATTTCTGTGGGTTTTCGAGGTGTGATTTCAAATGTCAACATGCCAAAAGCAGGAAATCCATCCCAGAGGTGAAAATCGAGTATAACAGGGGTTGAAGGGGGTGCGAAAATGTTTATGTGACAAAATACACAACTTTTATTCCAAAATTATATCTCCTGGGGTTCTGGAGGTTGCTGATTTCAAATTTTAACATGTCCATTTCATGAAATTTGTTTCAAGTGTGAAAATTGAGCAAAATAGAGGTAGGGGTGTAAAACGTTAATTAAACAATATACGCAACTTTTACATCGAAAGTCTGTTTCCAGGGGGTTTTGAGGTTGCTGCTTTCAAATCTCAATATGCCAAGAACAGAATATTTTTTGCGGACATGAAAATCCTGTATAAAAGTATATGTTTACATATACAGTTTACAAGATTTTCATACTTAGAAAAGAAAGAAACATTCATTTTCACCCTTAGAATAAATTTCTTGTCATGACAATAGTTATATCTAAAATAACCAACCTACGCAAACTAATGGTTTTACATCAGGAGTAATTTCTGCACGTACTTCTTGTCTACGCCTATTTTAGAGGCGTTTTTCACTATCTCAAAATTTTGAGGGTGTATTGACATTTTTGAGGTTGGATTCGAATTCAGCGTCGAAAAATACATGTGGATACTAAGGTCAATATCCAGGATCATGATTTTTTTTGTGTAGCTGTTATCCGTCAATTGAATTTTTAATTTAATTATTGTTTAATGAGACGTTTAAGTGCTTAAACAAGCAAAATGGTATGCGCTCTAGATGACAAAGAGGTAGCTAACTCAATACTTGATGAAAGTGGAAACAATTTGCATGCAGCGGAACGCATTTTTAATGAGAGCTGAGATGAGAGAGACGAGAAACATTTTAATTATTTACCCCGATCGCCCTATATCGAGGAGGTTCTTCATAAGTTTGAAACAACAGGTAGTGTTAATGATGCCTAACAATCTGGTCGACTAAAAATTTCTGATGATGAAAAAAAATTAATATAGTTCCTGTGAAGTCACTCAAAGTACAGTACACAGTGTGTTGACAAAAAAACAAATTTCACTCATACGACCCCGACCGAAGACTGGAATTATGTGAAAATATACCGAAAGTAATTACTTAGTAATATACGGAAGTCATTTCTACCTCAATAAAAATGTTAAAACCCACCCATGTAAGGTATTGGAGTAACACAAATCCTTACATGTTTCATGAAAAACATACAGTTTCCAGCAAAAGTAAATATCTGGGCAGATATTCTGGGAAACCACTAGTTGGGTCTCTATTCTTGAATACTAGCTTAACCGGTGAAGTGTACGAGTATCTGGATGTGTTACAAAACGCAATTGAGTCGTTAATTCTTTAAATTCTGGAAATAGACAATTCAGATGAATTTGGGAACTTAGAAATAATGTTCTAGTAAGATGATGATCCTGCACACTATTATGGTGCAGTAAGACGTTATCTGGATGAGGAATATGGTGACTATATGGTGGTAGATGGATTCGATGACGAGGTCTAATAGAATGGCCAGCTTGATCACTGGACCACGGGTCTTTAGATTTTTTTTCTGTCAGGGTATCTTAAATCCAAAGTTTACGCAACAGAACGTTCTAAAACAATGAATTGTTGAAGACTGTAGGGAAATTTCCGCTGACACAATTAAAAAAGTACGACAAGAATTTAGCAATAGTCTGTTTTTCTGTCAGAAAGTAGTTGGAGGCATTTTTAACACTTAGTATAAGATCTGGTGTTTGAATCTTTGTTAATTAAATGTTAAATTAAACTTTTAGTGTTTATTTTTAAATATATTTCAAACTAGGCGTCACTTGTCATAGAGTCCCATTTAAAGGTACTGGTTGGTGGCCCTGTGACGTCATCTATGACGATTACGTCGCCTGATATCACTAGTAGAGAAGCTGACATCCGTTTGTTTTTACTGTTCAAATTTCATTATCCTGAATATAACCGTTCAAATGATATGAGGGGTGGTACAAGACTTTTGGCTAGTACTATACACTGTAATTATTTTGTGCACTTAATTCACGATCTCTTGGAAGATATTAGACCGAACACAGTAAAAAAAAACTTTTTATTAAGAAATACTCTCCCGCATGAGCTTTGCTTTTAAATTCGTGTATTCGGAAAAATACCTTTCTTTAGTTTATAACACCGTTATAGATAATGTAACCGTGGGTATGAAAAATAAGTGTGTTTGGGTTTCTGCTGATAAAACACAATACTTAAAGGGACATAAAATATTAATGTGTTTTTTTTGCGTATTCTAAGTAGCTTAGAGTTTCTAAAATAGTACGCTCATCTCGTGATTTGCCGTGGAGGAACCATATTAAATATTTATCCGTTGATATTGAACGTTTATCGAGTTCATTTGTCAGACAGAAATACGTTGCGAAAATACGAGTATGAGTATATTTTTGAACATTCAGAAAAATGGCCTGTTCTTGAGGCACACCTGGATTCGAACACATCTCCAGTTTCTACCATATCGATTTCAAATTTAATTTAAGCATCTAACAAAAAAGTGCAGTACCTACAATACGACCAGAATATGTTTGCCCGCAAATTGCGCACAACGAACGTAGTACGATGTAGCACCACATACTTTATCACAAACAAACAATAACAGACTGAAAAAAAACTGGATGTTTTCCACGAAACACCGAACTACTACACTTTTCTCGACGCGCGTCTCGCCAACCAAGTTGGCATCTTCAGGAGAAGATTAAAACTTAATAGTTTTAATCTTAATGGAAAACGTCCAGTTTTTTGTTTCTACGCCGAAGGTTCCAGTACCCACTCCAATAACAGACTGTACTTCTCGAAGCATTCACAGCTGCAGCTACGAAAGAAATTTGCACAATTTCAGGTTTTGTCTATTGCGACCAAGGGCAAAGTTACTGTTACTGCACTCTATTATAGTTTTCGAGGTGCAAGGTGAGGTTTCACTATCAAACATTTGGTTTCATACCGTATGTGGGAAGTCAACATCCAATAAAATCCTTTTAGTTCTTCTAGATTTAGACTATTATTTGCTAGTCAAGACCAACCTGAAGGGTGCCGTGAATTGATTTACCTATATCTATATAATTCGATGCTCTAGTTATTCTTTAACTCTATGTCTACTTAGAGGTGCACCACAGCGTTGCAAGCCGTTGCTTTTACGTAATAACATCGTTTAATTTTGACACCGCGTTTGATCTCGTTTTCTTGTCTGAATTATAAATTCATTACAACGCGCGTTCCTTGCAAAAGCTGCACGCTACGTGCATATATGCACCGAAGTTGGCGTCTTCCCCAGAGGCGTAGATCCACTACTGAAGGAATGCTATGAACTTGAATATATGTAAGTGCTTAACCATTAACACACAAATAACCTGCCACTCTAAAAACGCAGGCCATATAATATCTCCAATAACAGGCGTTTGTCTGCTATAGAATTGACTTTATCAGCTGTATGTATGTAGTCCTCAGTCACCGTTGGCTGATTGTTCTGGGCTGATGGTTCTCAATTGTCTTACATGTTCACGTATGAAAACCACTCTACTATGTGGATGTGAAATGGAAGTAATTATGCTATTTGGTGAATCTAATGCATCATCAGAAATGAGTTAAAGCGTGCTCGTTTGATAATTATTCCAGTAGATGCTATTACTCTTGACTACGCCTGTGGGTTTGAGCAGTGATAAATGGAACTAACGTACGAATCGTACAATAGAACACTCGGACAAGGTGGCAAGGTATACACCCCAGTTCATGAAAAAATTAAACGATAACTCCGTTCACGGAAACATGTGTTCTCGTCAATATCCCTCCGTCTTATCTCATGTTCTCATGGAGTGGATACTGGAACCTTCGGCGTAAAAACAAAAAACTGGACGTTTTCCACGAAACCCTGAACTACTATAATTTTTTTGCTCGCGTTTCGCCAACTAAGTTGGCATCTTCAGGAGAAGATTAAAACTCAGTTTAATAGTTTTAGTAGTTCAGTGTTTCGTGGAAAACGTCTAGTTTTTTTCATGCTCTCATTACTGTCCTTTTCAAGTCTTAACCAGGTTGCATGAGGTCAGAAGTGATACAAGTGAAAGTGCAGGAGAGGGGAGAATGAACGGAGTGCAGCTTAAAACCAAAGGGCCGAATCAAGGTTTAAAATGGCATACATGTCATAGAGCAATGAGAAATAATCTCTTCACCAGAATCTGCTTCAGAGTTCTAAACACAAGTGAATGACTTGGTGATACTTGGTGATCAGGAAAAATATTTATATCAAGTACAATTGTGTAGACAATAATAGTACGTGTGATTCTTCTGAAAAAGCCACACTACTCACTATAAAAAATATGCAGTCAGCTGCTACGCGGCTGGGCGAGATAATTCTCATTCCTCTTAACTTTTTTCATACGAATAATGTTTCGGCAGAAAAATGAAACAAAAAATGAGATAGTTAAAGCAACTTTTTGTTACGGGCACTTACGGTGGGAATCAGTAACGCAGACTTGCCCTTTATAAGATAGCCCTTTTTAGATAAGATTTTTCTAGATAAGCCTTTGCTAGATAAGGCCCTTTGACTAAACATATACAAAACTTTTGATTCTCAACACATCAAATTCTAATTCTCAGTGAAGATAGTAAACATGCGGTTGGATCTTGTATTATAAGCGTTAGATGCACAATTTTATTATGATTTAGTGAGGCATATGTGACAATGAAAATGATACCCGCTGAGGGAGGTAATCTGGTTGGCTGGTACACGGAGGAAGTTTTTTCAAGATCATGTTGTAGTGCCGTTATATTGCTAGATTTGTTGGTGATTACCTCAATGATGGTCAAATTTGAAAGATGCATTCTTCTAATAAATATTTTTAAACTATATTTGTTGCTGAAAACAAATAACAATTGCTACTAATTTTGTGAACAAAAATCAACAAACAATGTCTTTGTGGCCCATTATATGTTTGATTTCATGTCTTTTAATGTTATTGACGAATACTTCGACAGATTCTTGGGCATTAAATAACCAATTAACTTGTTATAAAATTCCAAGGAGATCTTTTTTAGTTTGTCTTATCTTATAAATAACTTTATTTATTCGGTATAACATATACCCCCACCAAGTTACGCCACTGGTTACATAGGAATCCTAACTTATTGAAGCTCTCACGTGTCTCGCGATGCGAGATTTCCTCATGCATGCCACATTCAATTACCATTGTTTCCCCTAGATACGTTATATACATTCCGGATAAGTAATAAGTTTATGAATTTGGAATCGACATCGACAGAGAAAATCGTGTTTCATGTATACATTACATCTCACGTTATTTGCTTATACAGTGCGAGTCACTAACTTAGAATAACTCAGTATAGCAAACACTAAATCGTTTTATAAAAAAAACAAAATATAAAATAGCTCACGAAGCTACGCAAGTGAGGCCATGGAACATTCTATGTCTTTATTATGAAAGAGGACCCAAGAGGCAAACCATCAAGACCCATGACGTCATGCGTCACATACATGATGCTCGATAGAGTTTTCCCTACCCCAGATTTTGCTCCTTCAGGTTAGGCAAACCATCTTTTACCAAGCGTGACGCAGATCGCAATATTTTCCAGGGGCAATCCCATAATAAAGACATGAATCCCAAAAATGAAATTGGCCAACTCGAGGCCGGACCTCCCGCCCAGAGACCAAGTCCAAAATGAGGAGAATTGAGTGAGGGCTGGAATGAGGGTACGAATGAGGAATTATATGAGAGTTGAATGAGGGCCGAGATGAAGGTTTAAATGAGGAATAGCTCTCATTCAGGTCGGGGGGTCCACGCCCAGAGAGCGTGACTGGAATGAGGAATTAAATGAGGCCAATGACGCAATATTTTCCAGGGGCCCATAATAAAAACATAGAATGTCAAAAAGAATGTTCCGATACATCTATTAGTAGTATCAGTTTTATCAAACTATGAAATGTCAAAATTATGTCAGTACAGTGTCTCCCATTTTCGACGTTCTTATAAGATATCTCGGTTATTACAAGGGATAGAAAAAACGGCATCTTCCCTGGCCCCTTTTTTTGAGGAAAATTCATAGAGTCAACCGGGTTTTTTATACCATTTCTAGTTTTTGCATTTAATAAACGTAGTATCCACTTGCCAAACTTCTGGACTTTGCCTAGCGTTTCAAGTCCACGTATTGCCGTGGCCTGGTTACAGCCGAGATCTCTCATGTGGTTCCAAACGGAAGATTTGCTTCCACAATCATAGGCAAGCGCTCAATATCCCTTGAGGTGGCCTACCAGATCGTGGTTTATCGTCGATGCTGTAGTCGCCAGATCGGAAAAGTGCGAACCATCTTTTGCATATTGTTAAACTAGGAGCGTTGTAGCCATACACGGCCGCTAGCACTTCCAGGGAATGGCTCCAATACTAACGAGTCAACCGGATGTATATTTTTAAGTTGCTGTCACTTACACACCGCTATAGAAGGCATGTTAAATGTTTTGGCTGTTAACTTTTTCTTCAGCACTATCAAGTGCATGCATCTGAACAGTCACTAAATAATATAAACACTGAATAAGTAATAAACACTCTTTGAAAATACTTTTACTAACTATTTGACAATTATTTTTAGCGACAAAGTGTGACAAAAGTATTTCTGATAAAACAAGTTCATTCCAGATACTACTACAATTTTCTTAGAAAACATAATTATTAATCTTGCTTGTCCGATTATTGATTAAAATAACGTTTCACTACCTAAACCTCATCCTTAATCAAAAATTTCAAGACATTTTTTGTCAAGGACGAAACGAAGATTAAAATTTTTTAATTAAAACTAGAGGAACAGTGACGTACATATTTTTTTCATAAAATATTATAGTGACTACCCACCTACACGCCCCTGATAGTGTTGGAAAAAATGGAACAGCCAAAACATGTATTCTGTCAGGGTTTTTAAGTAAGAGCAACCTAAAAAGAAAATTTTAATTTACTTTTCGAAAAAAAAAAAATTAATAAAAAAAACAAAACATTAAACGCTTTGAATCTCAAAAACTGAAGCACTTGGGAAACAAATTTATATGACTTTTTCTTCAAGAAATCACGTAAAGTACCTCCTTCGGTTTTTTAGATTAATTATCTATCAGAGGGTTATCTAATATATTTTAATTTAATTTTGAAAGAATGAAAAATGATAATGCTTCGACATGTACTCGTATTTTTATTTTTCCCGTACTTTCAATCGAAAATCAGTTTTACACTATAAATTTAACGTTACCCCGGGACTTATTGTAACTTGTTTTATCTTACAATTTTATCTTACAATAATTATAGCTGGTGTGTACAATATAGTAAATAATATTTTGTTTTATGACATACCAATCAAATTAAAAGGTATACAGAATAACGATTGCGTGACTTGATAATTGTACAATGCATTAAGTTGTTAGAGTGACATCATAACTATGGAGACGATGGCTTAGTTCTAGATAAATTACGCTTTATATTGACGAGTTGAACATAATGTATATTGCATTATGTTCATTAAAAATTCAGATACACTTCAGGAAATTTTAAAAAGCAAATTTGACCGTATTTTCAATCACGAATTTTTTTGTTGGGCAAGTCAAATCGGAGTCCTTTTTTTAATATGACTCAGTACCAAAATGTTCTCAATAGATTTTTCGTTTCTCCTGATGATACTTATTTTTGGTTCTCCCAAAAGTCATGTCTGTTTACTTGCCCTTGACCATGAAAGTTTTCATTGTCAAGACGTTCAACCGTGTTTCAGATTCATTCTTCTGGAAAATATAGGTTCCCGCTAAAAAAAAATCTACATGGCCAGGAATGGCGTAGAAATGACCTTGTAAGTTTTATTTCAACCTCAACCTAACCTAACTCATTTCTTTATGTTAGAATATATCTACACATGTAGCGATTGAGTCGATTTGACATATTAAGTAAAATTAATTTTGAAGGCCTAAATTCATATTTTTTCCCATTGTACGTCGCATCGAAATTTCTAATTCTCCTCAATTTTTTGTCAAATTTATTGTATTTTGTCAATATACTAAACGTTACTGTTTTGTGCTATGGAAATGAGTATGGAAATTCAAAAATAACTTTTTTTTAACATCTCAGATAGCTTCAATACTAAGACTTTAACGTAAAATATCTCTAAAATTTTAATTTTCGACCCACTACTTGTTTTTTACACAACTGTATGCAGAAAATTGCGTTCATTCTGAATCTACTGAAAACAACGAAGGGTAGCCATTAAAAAAATGAACAATTAAGTCGAAAACAGAAGACGATATGGAAATGGCGTCTTTTTGAAAACCAGAATCGACCCAGCCCCCAAAATTTTTCGTAGACTTTTTCAAACGAGATTTCTTCCAAAATTTACGACCTCACGTTCAGTGTCCCTCTGAGCAAACAGTTTGCTATGCTACTAGATTTTTAACTGATCATCTCGGATTGCTGGTGTCCCTCAACTTCAGCGTAATATTATAATTTTACGACTTAAAAGTTGTTTCGAGTTCTTGTTACTAATGACGCAGGCTGTCCCTTGATCCTATTAAAACTTTACGTCGATAGCGACCGACGGTCCGAGTTTAGGCGAACCGAGACATAAAATGAAAAAGTGGTCGCTGATTCAGTTCCTGAATGCTTAAAGAAAATAAAGAAAAACTTATCGTAGTTAGACTGCTGCAAAAGCCGCGAACATTGTCCTCTTTCAAGCTGTGATACCGACGCATTCGAAAAATATTTTAGAATATTGTTTGTACACATATACACGGTGGAGACTTTAACTGGAATATATTCGCTAGCGGGGTGGTGAATGATTTTTCAAAAAAATCCCGAGACACGTCAACTTATAAATGTATTTACCTACATTTTGCAAGTAATATGAAAAATATAGCCCTTCAGGGGTGGCTGAAACCACCCTCGACGTGATTTTTTCAAATGCAACCCTATGGCTTGTGACCCCTCATTGTAAAGCTGGTGGAAACCATCAAGACCCATGACGTCATGCGTCACATACATGATGCTCGATAGAGTTTTCCCTACCCCAGATGTTGCCCCTTCAGATTATGCAAACCATCTTTACCAAGCGTGACGTGACGCAAAACTATGACGCAGATTTTCCAGGCGCAATCCCATAATAAAGACATGAATCCCATAATAAAGAAATTGGCCAACTCGAGGCCGGACCTCCCGCCCAGAGACCAAGTCCAAAATGAGGAGAATTGAGTGAGGGCTGGAATGAGGGTACGAATGAGGAATTATATGAGGAGTTGAATGAGGGCCGAGATGAAGGTTTAAATGAGGAATAGCTCTCATCCAGGCCCTGGCCGAGGGGGGGGTCCGGCCGAAATTGGCCAACTCGAGGCCGGGGCTCCCGCACAGGGACTAAGTCCAAAATGAGGAGAATTGAATGAGGGCTGGAATGAGGAATTAAATGAGGGCCGAGATGAAGGTTTAAATGAGGAATAGCTCTCATTCAGGTCTGGGGGTCCCGCCCAGAGAGCGTGACGTGACGCAAAACCATGAAGCAATATTTTCCAGGGCCCCTTAATAAAGACATAGAATGTCAAAAAAGAATGTTCCGATACATCTATTAGTAGTATCAGTTTTATCAAACTATGAAATGTCAAAATTATGTACAGTGTCTCCCATTTTCGACGTTCTTATAAGATATCTCGGTTATTACAAGGGATAGAAAAAACGGCATCTTCCCTGGCCCTTTTTTGAGGAAAATTCATAGAGCCAACCGGGTTTTTTATACCATTTCTAGTTTTTGCATTTAATAAACGTAGTATCCACTTGCCAAACTTCTGGACTTTGCCTAGCGTTTCAAGTCCACGTATTGCCGTGGCCTGGTTACAGCCGAGATCTCTCATGTGGTTCCAAACGGGTTTGTTTCCACAGTCATAGGCAAGCGCTCATTATCCCTTGAGGTGGCCTACCAGATCGTGGTTTATCGTCGATGCTGTAGTCGCCAGATCGGAAAAGTGCGAACCATATTTTGCATATTGCTAAACTAGGAGCGTTGTAGCCATACACGGCCGCTAGCACTTCCAGGGAATGGCTCCAATACTAACGAGTCAACCGGATGTATATTTTTAAGTTGCTGTCACTTACACACCGCTATAGAAGGCATGTTAAATGTTTTGGCTGTTAACTTTTTCTTCAGCACTATCAAGTGCATGCATCTGAACAGTCACTAAATAATATAAACACTGAATAAGTAATAAACACTCTTTGAAAATACTTTTACTAACTATTTGACAATTAATTTTAGTGACAAAGTGTGACAAAAGTATTTCTGATAAAACAAGCTCATTCCAGATACTACTACAATTTTCTTAGAAAAACATAATTATTAATCTTGCTTGTCCGATTATTGATTAAAATAACGTTTCACTACCTAAACCTCATCCTTAATAAAAAATTTCAAGACATTTTTTTGTCAAGGACGAAACGAAGATTAAAATTTTTTAATTAAAACTAGAGGAACAGTGACGTACATATTTTTTTCATAAAATATTATGGTGACTACCCACCTACACGCCCCTGATAGTGTTGGAAAAAATGGAACAGCCAAAACATGTATTCTGTCAGGGTTTTTAAGTAAGAGCCACCTAAAAAGAAAATTTTAATTTACTTTTCGAAAAAAAAAAAATTTAAAAAAAAAAACAAAACATTAAACGCTTTGAATCTCAAAAACTGAAGCAATTGGGAAAATTGGGAAAAAGACTTTTTCTTCAAGAAATCACATAAAGTACCTCCTTCGGTTTTTTAGATTAATTATCTATCAGAGGGTTATCTAATACATTTTAATTTAATTTTGAAAGAATGAAAAATTATAATGCTTCGACATGTACTCGTATTTTTATTTTTCCCGTACTTTCAATCGAAAATCAGTTTTACACTATAAATTTAACGTTACCCCGGGACTTATTGTAACTTGTTTTATCTTACAATTTTATCTTACAATAATTATAGCTGGTGTGTACAATATAGTAAATAATATTTTGTTTTATGACATACCAATCAAATTAAAAGGTATACAGAATAACGATTGCGTGACTTGATAATTGTACAATGCATTAAGTTGTTAGAGTGACATCATAACTATGGAGACGATGGCTTAGTTCTAGATAAATTACGCTTTATATTGACGAGTTGAACATAATGTATATTGCATTATGTTCATTAAAAATTCAGATACACTTCAGGAAATTTTAAAAAGCAAATTTTGGCCGTATTTTCAATCACGAATTTTTTTGTTGGGCAAGTCAAATCGGAGTCCTTTTTTTAATATGACTCAGTACCAAAATGTTCTCAATAGATTTTTCGTTTCTCCTAATGATACTTATTTTTGGTTCTCCCAAAAGTCATGTCTGTTTACTTGCCCTTGACCATGAAAATTTTCATTGTCAAGACGTTCAACCGTGTTTCAGATTCATTCTTCTGGAAAATAGGTATAGGTTCCCGCTAAAAAAAATCTACATGGCCAGGAATGGCGTAGAAATGACCTTGTAAGTTTTATTTCAACCTCAACCTAACCTAACTCATTTCTTTATGTTAGAATATATCTACACATGTAGCGATTGAGTCGATTTGACACATTAAGTAAAATTAATTTTGAAGGCCTAAATTCATATTTTTTCCCATTGTACGTCGCATCGAAATTTCTAATTCTCCTCAATTTTTTGTCAACTTTATTGTATTTTGTCAATATACTAAACGTTACTGTTTTGTGCTATGGAAATGAGGATGGAAATTCAAAAATAACTTTTTTTAACATCTCAGCTAGCTTCAATACTAAAACTTTAACGTCAAATATTTCGAAAATTTTAATTTTCGACCCACTACTTGTTTTTTACACAACTGTATGCAGAAAATTGCGTTCATTCTGAATCTACTGAAAACAACGAAGGGTAGCCATTAAAAAAATTAACAATTAAGTCGAAAACAGAAGAAGATATGGAAATGGCGTTTATTAAAAATTGTCTTTTTGAAAACCAGAGTCGACCAGCCCCAAAATTTTTCGTAGACTTTTCCAAACGAGATTTCCTCCAAAATTTACGACCTCACGTTCAGTGTCCCTCTGAGCAAACAGTTTGCTATGCTACTAGATTTTTAACTGATCATCTCGGATTGCTGGTGTCCCTCAACTTCAGCGTAATATTATAATTTTACGACTTAAAAGTTGTTTCGAGTTCTTGTTACTAATGACGCAGGCTGTCCCTTGATCCTATTAAAACTTTACGTCGATAGCGACCGACGGTCCGAGTTTAGGCGAACCGAGACATAAAATGAAAAAGTGGTCGCTGATTCAGTTCCTGAATGCTTAAAGAAAATAAAGAAAAACTTATCGTAGTTAGACTGCTGCAAAAGCCGCGAACATTGTTCTCTTTCAAGCTCTGATACCGACGCATTCGAAAAATATTTTTAGAATATTGGTTGTACACGTATATACAGGTTGTGTAAAGCCCCACATCGGCCCACTTATGAAAAAGGACAAACAGAAGTGAGACGACAGATAAGAAGCAACCGCATACGCATCGAAGGTAGTGGGAAAATAAGACCGGCCCACCACCAGTAAATGTGCAATAGCGGGGGGAGGCGCGCATTGGCGGAACAGTCCGCGCGTCGTTCAAACGCACAAACTTTGCTACGCAGCGCGCTTAAGTAAAGCGCGCCACGAGAGTTCAGGCAGAGTTCCGCCAATGCGCGCTTAGGTGCCGCCCCCGCTATTGCACATTTATTGGTGGTGGGGTCTTATTTTCCCACTACCTTCGATGCGTATGCGGTTGCTTCTTATCTATCGTCTCACTGCTGTTTGTCCTTTTTCATAAGTGGCCGATGTCGGCTTTACACAACCTGTATACATTTTAACGTTTTTCTTTTATATAATTCTAATTCTTCTTAATTATAATTTATAATTCTCTGTTCTCCAAAGAGGGGGGGGGGTAGAAGATAAGTAATATAGTTTTCTAGAACTCTCCCCCTTTTGTACGAGGTGTGTAAATTAAGTACTGTTATGAGACTGATTTTTTTATTCGAATAGAATTACAATTCAGTATTGTCTCCTTCAAGATAATTTCCATGGAAAGTCACACAGCCCTGAGACGGTTCTTCCATTCCCCATAGCAGTACTGGAACTCATGTACTGGAATAGCCTCAGCTGATCGGTTACAGCAGTTTGATTGTTTTCTATGGTCCCAAAATGACGTCCCTTAAAGTGATTTTTCAATCTCAAGAAGAAAAAAATTTCAAGGGATTCAAGGCGAATAAGGAGGCTGAGGAGCGACAGGAATGTTTTTACTGGCTAAAAACTCGTTTACTGAAATGGCTGTGTGACAAAGCGCATTGTCGTGTTGCAACATCCAATTGTTCTTGATGTTTGGTCTCACACGCATGACCCATTTTCGAAGTTTTTCAAGAACCTCTCTGTAAAAGTGTTGATTTACTTTTTGGCCTGGAGGCATAAACTCTTTGTGGACAATTCCCTGGCTATAAAAAAAGCAAATCAGCATGCATTTGATCCTCGACTTGCTCGTTCTTGCTTTTTGGGTCCCGGAAAGGTTAAAGTGTGCCATTCCGTGCTTTGGTGCTTGGTTTCCGGGTCGTACTCAAACACCCAAGTCTCATCACCAGTAATGACACGTTTCATAAAATGGGGATCATTTTCAAGCGATCCCAAAAAGTCTAGACACCTTTCTCTCCTGATGTCCTTTTGTTCCTGCGAAAGCTTTTTTGGAACCATTGTTTGCGCAGATTTTTCTCATCCCCAATTCGTTAGTCAAAATTTGATGAACAGTGGGATGATTCAAATTAAACTCTTCCCCGATCATTCTTGTCACACAAGATCCCGTATTCTATCGACATTTTCATCGGTTCCTAAAGATGAAGGCCTTCCGCTACGTGGTTCATCATCATCTCCTCCTTCGAGAATGCCTTAAATAAACCAAAAAAACCTGGACTCTTGAAAAAACACTGTCTCCGTAGGCGTGTTAAAGTTTTGCAAAAGTATCCGTTGCGCTGTGTCTTGCGCTGTGTCCAAGTCTGAAGCAAAACCTGTTGGCACACCGTTGCTGAAAATTTTTGTCCCTCATTTTTAAAACGCACTAAAAAAAACCGGTTTACGAAAACAGTCACAAAGAACAAACAAATGACTCTAACAAGTTCAAACTTGTACTGAAGGTGCATTACACGTAAACCTACCGCCCTTCCAAGTCCCGTCTCCACAGTGTTGCTAGATCTGGCGCTACGTTGCCCAATTACTTACGTTGCAATCTCATTACTTACTTTACACAACTCGTATATATGAAAAAAAATATTTGCAAAGTTACTCCCTTCCATCCCCTCGACATCCCACCCTATCAAACTAATAGTCTTTACACTTGCAGTTCTGTTATGGTGCACATGTGTTGCACATCTTGCATCGTTTGCGAATTACCTACAGATGTGATTATGCTCAAAGCGTATTAGCTTAAGACGCGTTCAGCTTCAGCTTAACACTTTCCCAAATTCTCGTGTACACAAGAAAGGTTAACAGACTGGCAGACAGACATACAGTAAATTTGTTTTTGCTTAATCTTGGAATGTCGACGTTTTAGAACATTGTAGGCTTATTTAGCCAATAATCTTAATTTAAAAAAAAAACAGCAGTCCTATGCTTCCACTCTGTCACGGAGAAGTGGAAATAAAACTTATTTTATGGACAGCATATCGCGTGTTTATCAATTCAACAATTTAGGGTGGTGCCACCAAAATGACAAGCACTGGTTGAACGAATGATTGATATTTATAAAAGTATAGTCACATTTGGTGGATTTTCAAACGTTAGCAATTGACAGTGATTAATCATTTTCTTAAATTTAGGAACAATACATATATTTTGAGCCAAATTTCACTTCCATTCTAATAGTAATTCACTTCAACGGTTCAACGTCTTATTTATAATCATAACATAGTATAAAACAAAGTAGCTTCCCGCTGTCTGTCCCTATGTATGCTTAGATCTTTAAAACTACGCAACGGATTTTGATGCGGTTTTTTTTTAATAGATAGAGTGATTCAAGAGGAAGGTTTATATATATAATACATGCATAATATAATAGAGAAACACTGATAATTTTAGAGGTTTCTAATGTGATGTCGTAAACCGAGCGAAGCCGGGGCGGGTCGCTAGTTGCATATATTTTTAAGTTCCAATCCAGTTCTACGAAAAAATCGTCGACATGACGAAATCTAAATCATTTCCGCCATTTACTAATTCAAGGAGTGGTGGTAAAAATACTTTTTAGAAGAATAAGGTAGGTAGAAACCTACTTTTTGGAGCTCAAATTTGATTTTTTTTTTGGAAAATAATACTATTAGATGAAATATAAAAAAATTGCAGTAAAGTTTGAGAACATAGGCAGAGTTTCGCAGATACAAGGTGATAAAAATGATGATTTTATATAATATATGAAATATTAATTAATTATCTTCAAAATACTCAACACTTTGATGGGAATAGCTAATTCCTTTTGGAAATATTTTACAAAATAAACTTTACGTTTTCGCCATCATTTGAGTTACTCTGCATTGTAATTTTGAACGTCTACTCTATAAACAATTTGTGTACATTCGCCGCCTTAATTATAAACCCATTTTGTAAAAAGTAAGGATTTTTTAACGATATGAGAGTATAAGACAATAGAAACCATACAGAAATTATTTTATTAAACATTTAAAACCATTATAGTTTTTATGATCTGTATTACTAATATGACCTTTATGACCAATATGACATTTATGACCGATGTGACCTTTACGACCAATATAACCTTTACGACATACAGGACCTTTATAATTCATACGAATTTTATGATTTTATGACATATATGACCTTTATGACTTATATGACTTTTATAACCTATATCATATAATTAACCTTTAGAGCGCCGGAAAATCTTATATAAGATGCTCTCCATAGGCTATACAATCATTCTTAAATTGTAACGAAACTTACTAATCTTTGCTTTTTGGAGGTCGTTGATCACGAAAAAAAAAGGGCTTTGGGGTTGACACCCCTAAAAAAAGTACCCCCGATTCTAATATCAATGTAAGATTCAGTGTTGAGTAAAAATATAATTTCAAGTCTTTGCATTATAAACGGTGGCAGATACCCCTGAGGGAATATCTCATGGACGTTTCTGATAGTAAACGAATGAAAACCAATTCTTGTTTCTATTTCCAGGGGTGTTTCTGAGTTAGACGATATTTGAAAATATTTTTACAACTCGTAATAAATTACTCGTTTAGAATCAACTGAAAATACTGAAAACTAAAAAAAAAATTCTAAAAACTAAAAAAAACAGTAAAAAACGAAAGAAAAAAAATGAAGCCACAAAGTCTCTCTACATCCTCGTCGTTGGCTTCAGGTAATACTGAAGGAGAGACTATCAATCAGGCACACACTGAACGGCAAAATGATTCCAAAACCACTATAAAAACCACTACGAATTTGAATTTACGGAGGGAAAATATGTTTACGCTTCGGATTGGCTAGTGACAGTCTACTATGTTTTTTCCAACCTATTCTTGTAAATTATCTATTTCAGGAATATTTTTTTTAGTTCAATTGTTTTATAGACTGATCCTTGAATGGCCCATAAATATTTTATAGTGAATGTCGTTTAAAATTTGATAAAATAATTTTCTTACCTAGTGAGAGAAAAAAGGGCAAAAACGTACTCTCCCCTGAAAAGGGTAGAGTATTATATACTTTATTGTTGTAAACAAAATTCATCTTTCCTGATGTTGGCGAATTTTCTATTCTCAAAAACTTATTACAAAGTAATATTGTAGATACTTACGGCAGAGTCCGAGAAAAATTATAAAAGGGGTAGTTTCTAATCAGAAAGGGGTGGTTTTTGAAGGGTAACGCAAAAATTACTATCATCATCGCATTCCTCATCCTCGAAAACCCCATAGAAGCATTTACTTGGAGTTTTAAAAAATTAAAAATTTCCCGGATCGTTATTTGCCGGAACGTCTTATATAAGACGCTATTTGAAGTTTGTACTGCATGGGGGTTGAATGTACAAAGTAGGACCAAATCACTAGGATTTTTTTAAGGCAAAAAAAGTGCCAAAAACCCCGGCGCTCCAAAGGTTAATGTATTGAAAATATACATAGTAGTAAAAAAGAGAGTGGAGGCTTATTAATGTGATATGTGAATTCTTCTGCCTCAAAAACCTATAAAACGACACGTCACATTAATATTTTTAATTCACATTAAAATACTTGCCCCTATCCTCACCGTGACAAGACAAATAACATCATCAACCAAATTTTTGACTTGTCTAAGCGATTTGTCCGAAAAAAAAAAACATGACGCTTTTATCGATTTTACCCACCATTTTACTAAAGCAGTAGATTCGCAGTCTGTCTTTAAGATACATTTTTATATACAGGCTGTTCTCGGATTGAATTACCTATAGGCGAAATGGACAAAAAAATGTAATTTTTCGACAAAAAGTCATTCTTCATAAAAAGTTTTGCTTGTCTTGAAACGTCCGGAAAGTTTGTTGTTTGTTCAATTTAACACACATGGTGTTCAAAAATAGCAAAAATTAAATAATAATGAAGAGTAAAGTACCTTAAATATTAACGCTATGTAAAAAACTTTTTAGGAAAAAATTGTTTGCAATTAAAAAGACTCAAATATAAAAGCATGGCCTACTAGTTAATATTAAGTATTTTGAAGAGATTCCGCCATTTTTATCATTGTTATACGTTTGAAGTATAACCATTTTCCTATAAAAAAATTATGTTTATTAATTAAAGGCGCAGACATAATAAGAAATCATAAACCCCAAAAATATTATTTAACCATTTATTTTGAAGAAACAGCACGTCCACATAATCATTTAATCAATGAACACTGTAATTAATAGGTTGTCTTCACACTAATTCTTTTCAAAGTCCCCTAATTAGAATATTTGAAATTCCAGTAAGTCATCAATAAGGCAATTGTTATTGTTTGACATTGTGTTTGACAAAGCGCTTGAAATTTCAATTATTGATTTTTAATTCCAAATAATGCGTATTTTACAATATAAAATTTATCTTATTAAATGTTATGGTATAGGTAATATTTCTTATCGTCATGGAATTGAATTGTTCCATGAAAAATATCCCGAGGTCGAAATTAACCGTTAAAATTCGAAAAAGTTGGTATGAAAATTTGATTTAACTGGTGATGTAAAATGCGGAAAAAATCAAAAAAGGTCCATGATGACTGTGATGCAGCCACAATTCTAGTTGTAAATTCAGTCGAAGAAAATCCACAACTATCACTAAGAAAGAGATCTGCACAAATTTATATTAGCAAGACACACATTGAAAGGATATTGGCCGAAAATAAGTTTAAAGCTTTCAAACCGAAAATAATACACACGTTGATTGAATTTCTGTTTAGAAATAGGAGCTTACTGTAGATATGCATTTTCACAAAAGTATAATTTTTTTCCGATGAAAGCACTTTTTCTACCAATGGAGTGGTATCGTCGTTTTTGGACACAAGAAAATCCGTCTTTTTCAGTTACTTCTAGAAGTCAAAATTTAAAAAAAGTGAATGTTTGGTGTGCAATTACTTTCAATCGAATAATTGGTCCGTATTTTTTTAAAGAAAATTTAAATCACAATTCATACTTGGAGATGCTAAACACATTTTTCTGGTCAGAATTTGACGAAGAGAATTTAGAATATAAAAAAAAGAGTATTTTCAACAGGAGGGATGCTCCGCCCATTCAACAATTCAGGTCCGCAGCACATCTTTTAGAACGAGATTGGAGAGGTGTGTTGAACAAGGCCTGCATGTAGAATAGTTATGGTGCGTGAATAAAAATTTTGCTGTTTTTTTCAAAATAATTGTTGAATTTGTTTATTGAATCATAATTTCTTCAAAATAAATGTTTAAATAATATTTTTGGGGTGAATGATAAAAATGGCGGAATCTCTTCAAAATACTTAATATGGTATTAGTAGGCCATGCTTTCATATTCCAATATTCTTTTACATAGCGTTAATATTTAAGGTACTTTACTCTTCATTATTATTTCATTTTTGCATGTACCAACATGCTGTATGTTAAATTGAACAAAACATAAACTTTCCGGGCGTTTCAAGACAAGCAAAACTTTTTATGAAAAATATGAAAAAAAAAACTGTCGAAAAATTAATTTTTTTTGTCCATTTCACCTATAGGTCTCCTAAAGTTCACCTAAACTCAATCCTGGGACACCCTGTATATTATCTTCTTGAATAAATTTATGCACAAAAAGAGCGGTTCATTCATCGCACACTTACGCGTGGATTCAGGCTGATTCCTTTCCGAATATTGCCAGTTTTCGGCCGGTGGTTCGATCGTGGTCGTGGTGGTCGTGGCTAACCATGC
The DNA here is from genome assembly GCA_029963805.1 of Aromia moschata. Classification (NCBI taxonomy): domain Eukaryota; kingdom Metazoa; phylum Arthropoda; class Insecta; order Coleoptera; family Cerambycidae; genus Aromia; species Aromia moschata. The sequence goes on from JAPWTK010000067.1 coordinate 1,602,540, forward strand.
GTAATTCGGCTTGTGCTTCCTCCTCCGCTCCAGCTCGATGCTCTTCTCCGAGCTCCTGTGGTACACGTGGTACATGCTGGCCGAGCACCTGATCTTCAGGCGACCGTTCACGAACATGTTCTCGTTGATTTTCAGCCGGAGCGTGGATACAGACCTGGAAAAAAGACAAGTGTTGTTAATACCGAAGTGTCAAATCATCAAAGTTAGCCATGATTGAGAAAAACGGACGGGTCAGATACGGTAAGGCTAAATATTCGTTATTTTAAGGTTTTCCAGATGCCAGGCATCATGATGCATAAAAAAATTAACGGAAATATGGTATGGAATAGAATACAAACATTTTGTTATAAAATACTCGCACTGTATTGTACTATATTTCCATTTTAAATTGAAAATAGGTAGAAAAAAGCAAGGTTGTCAGATATATTTTCTAAAATTGCTAAGCTCACTATACAAGTATACTTCATACTTCAGTAAACTGTTAGTTCGTGACGTTCTTAGAAAGCTGTTTGGAAATATTAAAAAAAAAATACATAGATATAAATTTATTAGTTAGCATTAAAATAAAGCGTTTAAAATTGCTGGAAAAAATAATTATAAATTAAAACAACTTTATATATGTTACTATACTTAAGAAAATTTTGAAGAGCCGGCATCGCGATGCCAGTAACACCGATGCCGGCAACCAGCAAATGTCGACCAGTATACTATAGGATTGCTTTATATGTAATACATCCAAATATTTATTCGGTCCACTGTGCCATAAAATTTTTACGACGTCGTTAAAATGATTTACGACTTTAGAAATTCCACGTGTTTAAGGCGCCAGTGACGTGTATTTCAGCTAGGTTTATTAACACAGACAATTTTTTTGAGATTGTCTGGCTAAATGAGCATTATTTACAGCAAATTATATTACAAATATTAAGAGTTTTGTATGCAGACTAATTTTAATCTCCTATATTGATTTGAATGAAAAAAAATATTTCACAATTTTTGAATTTATAAAAGATATATGCACGCCCATGGAATCATAAAGTTGCACCGCTTTTTTTGTTCCCCAGGCGTATTTATCATTTTCAATTAAAATTAGAACGACTTTTTTTATACGTGTGTTTATGCTTAGATTTTTAAAATACACTAGTAACAAAAATTAAAGGATATTAAAAAAATTCCAAATTTTTGCTCCTCTTTAAAATGCTCTGTGGACTTCAAAACATTTTTTTTTCATCATGGGATCATAAAGTTCTTTTAGACAATTTAATCAGCTTTAATTTGACCTCTTAACGAGCTCCGTACGATGATTTTCCGCGGAGTTATCGTCGATGAAAGCAAAAAAAGTCCTTTTCAACTTTGACAATCAATTACTCGGGAACTAATGATCGTACAGAAAATGGAGGTAGGGTTTTGGAAACTGCAAAACATTCTCTATAAGACACAATCGGGGGCGTTTGATAAAAATTTTTTTGAAGCGATAATATTGGCTGAAAAAAAGTTAAAAACTTGCGAATTTAAGGATATTTGGATATAGTGGATGATCGAAGGATATCGTCTGTAATTTTTTAACTTCAGTGTCCCCAAAAAACCCTCAAAGTTGCAAAGCGCTAGGATTTTTCTCTCTTAGTGCCCCATCAAAAATTATCTCTAAAAATTCTGAAAAAATTTGAGGGTATTCTTTGTCTAATTCTAAGACATTTTTGTTCTTAGATAATTTTTGCTAAGCTCAATAGATTCCAAAAAATTCCGATTTCGACGGCCATCGAAAGTCAGATATCTGACTTTCGACGGCTCGTAACTCGCTTTGGTTGATTTTGGTGGCATGAAAACTTTTGTTCAGGGGGATTCAAAGTACAACATATTTCAACCCCAGAAAAATTGGCCGGGAACCAAAATCCATATGATTGGTGCGGGGTCCTTTAAACCTTCGGGGCACTAAGAAGAAAAAAATCGCACCGCTTTGCAACTTGAGGGTTTTTTGGGGACACTTTGAGGTTAAAAAATTACCGACGATAAACTATATATATTCGTATTCAGGGATATAAACTTAATTATTTTGTGATAGGTGTTCCATAAGAAACAAATTCATCTTTATTTAACACGGTTTTCTGCAACACCCTATATACATGAAACCTGTATCATAAAAAACTTAACATTGTACCCTACAACTTTTGTATACGTTAGTGATATCACGTTAAAAGTTGGCAAGTTCATTTTTTCCTGTGATAGTAAGAAACAGTTGACTTGTAATAATAGACGATTTTTCCACTTATTATACGAGAATAAAAAAATATACTATAAACCTGTAACAGAAATAGTCTGAATTGATAATAAGCAATTTTTGCTCAGTATAATAATAAGCAATAGCAGAATAAGCAATGTTCAGCGCATTGGTTTTTATTTACCTGTTCTATTATCAATTTCATGCACTTTTAGGCCAGCGCTCGCAAGGTTCTACTCGCTGAGCACACACGCGAGTCATCCTCACTTCCCTCGTACTCGCCAATAGTAGACGAGCATTTCGTGGATCATAAATCATCACCGATTTGTACAAATAGTTTCTAGTGGCTTATCTCTGTCGTGTGAATTATGTTGTAGGAGGATTATGTGGGAGGTGTAGTGGGATTATGTTGTAGGAGGCGAATAATTCGAGTAAGAGGGAAATAGATTTAGACTGAGAAAGATATATATTTAAGTTTTTTGTATGGATGATACAGTCAAATAATAACTCTGGGCTCAAACACATTCAAGTTCAATTGCCAGGTTATTCGGGTACTTTTTTAGTTATTCCACTTAGCAACTCGGCAGTCTATTAATTTCTTTGTCGGATATTACTTCTTTTATATCAGTATGTAGAACGAGTGACAATGAAATCTGGCAACACCTCATGGACAATTTACATGGTCATTGGTGGTAATCCTCGAATAGCATAGTGTCGCATTAGATTGTATGGGCTTATTGTACAATACACGGTGTTTACTATTTCATTGAATAGCAATTTCTCAAAGCTCCTCTACTATTACTGTGTACATTTTGACGTGTACTGTAGTTAAATGCTTGATTGTTATAATATTGAAGTTTGTTATTTGTATATTGACTAATCCATTAGCTAATGCCGGTTTTATTGTGGTGAGCGATGAGTAAATTGTTATCATTATTATTATGTTTATTGTGAAGTCCGAAATATTGTCTTTTCGGGGGAAAGAACCCGCATTCGAGCCTGAAAATTTTATTGTTCGCGTTTCTTTGCATCGGAACTTCGCACGATTCCGTTTCCTGAAGGGCGCTAATCTCCGAACTAAGCATTCGTGAAATGGAATAAACTGTTGAAAAACAAGTTTATCGCACCCCTTTGTAGGTTTTTAGTTAAGGAAACATAATTGGCCATTAAATAATCGATTTGCCTCTGTCTCCGTTGCACCAGTTTGCACACAGAGTAGTAATCGTCAAAGTAAACTCAACTCACATTTTCTAAAAAGTTTAATTCTGATACCGTACTCAAGAAAATACCTATACGGTGTCAGCCATAAAGTGGGAACCATATGGGATTTTTTTTTAATATTAGGGTTTAATAAAAAAAACTTTTGGTGACAATAACTTCTGCTTCCAAAATAACTTAAAATGCACCAATTCAAGATTGACAGCTAATATCTGGCAACTGTCAGATTTGTGATTTTCCAAAAAAAAATCTTTAGAAAATGGCCTAAATTGTTAATATTTCGAAAAATGTCACCAATAAATTATGTTACTAATTACATTTTACGCCTATATGTCGATTTTGAGCAAAACATTTTGATATCAAAAAAATGTCATATTTTCGAAGTTTTTGATTCATTTCCGTAAATTGTTAACTATGAAGGAATTATTGAAATGTATTGAAATCTGGCATATTTTTTACATGTTCAAATAATATAAAAATATATTTTTTTTTTTTTATTTCAAAATGGCAGATTTATAAGCGATGAAAGGCAGCACTTCCAAGAATGAGGCATCGACTTGTGTGTGTTCTGGATGCCGTAATTTTCATTTGAAACAATCCAATAAAAAAAATTCAGTTAATTAATGTTATATTTTCTATGTGAACCAATAAAAAAATGAAGAAAAAAAATTGAAGAAATGGCGCGTTTTTCGAAAAAAAATCGAAAATTTAGCAAAAAATTTCGAATTTTTTGCAATAATTTTCATATTTTGCAAAGTCGAATGAATTGTATAAACTTGGTTCACACAGAAACTAGTTATACAGCGGGAGTCACTTTTTTGTAGTAGGACTCTAACCTTCGAATAAATACGATATTTAAAAAAAAAGTTCATATAAACATATGGTCTATCTAGCTTCATAAAGGAGATACAGGGTGTTAAATTTTCAGTTTTTTAAAAGTTTTTTTTACAATATTTTCTGAACGGAATGGTATTTTCGCTTAGTATTTTACACACGCTTTAATCTCAATAGGAGCAACAATTTCTATTGATTTTGTCGAAAACACTATACTGGAAGTTGCTTTTGTCGGGTGCCCAGGTTATTTAGATTAACAGAACTTTTGTATCGTACGCCACTGACCTTATTTGACATTTATGAAAGAATGATGTTTTAGCTACAATTTTGATTTCTTGCAATTTTACGCCCCTTCTCCTTACATGGCAACGAATAAATTTTATTTTAGTTTGCATTTTATTTTTTTAAAGAAGTGACCTGGGCATCCGAAAAAAGTAACATCCAGTATAGTATTTTCGATAAGAACATTAAAAATGTTGATCTCATCCATGTTAAGACATGTCGTGCATCGAAAACAATGAAACTTTAACACCCTCTATAGCTAGCAAGCTAGATAGACCGTATGTTTATAGGAACTTTTTTCTCAAAATATCCAGAGAACCACTTTTTTTGCAGCAGGATTTTAACAATCGATAGAACATGATATTTTGAGAGAAAAAGTTCCTATAAACATATGGTCCAGCTTCCTATGGGAGATACAGAGTGTTAAAATTTCATTTTTTACGGTGCACATGTCTTAATATGGATGAGATCAACATTTTTAATGTTCTTATCGAAAATATAATACTGGATGTTACCTTTTTCGAATGCCTAGGTCACTTCGTTAAAAAATAAAATGAAAACTAAAAATAAATTTTTCGTTGCCATGTAAGGAAATGCACCATCAGACTAAAAATGACCAATATCTCAAAAACCGTCATACTGTACAACTGAAAAAAGCACTGACGAGTGACATTACCGGATGAATTACTTGTATAAAATGAAAAAGTCTTACTCACTTTACAAAAGTAATAATATGAATCAACTTGAAAGTTAATTGCTTTGTTTTCTTGATACATTGCTCTTGCAAATGAATTTATATTGTTTAAAGAGATAAATCTTTTAAATTAAATGTTTGATTTGTCTCCTCTTCACTGCCTGTAAGACTCTTGGAATTAAGACGCCGCGAAGAATGCAAAAAATGACGCGGTTCTAAAATATAAAGACTCTTAAATAGGGACAATCCTTCATGTTAAATGTCTCCCTTTCACAGCTTAGTATTTGGAAAGCGCTGAGCTCTAAAATTAAATCGTGTTTAAGAAATCCAATGTTCCTGCAATTTAAAACACGATAAAAAAATTAAACCATGACTCGCTTTAAATTTATAGTAGAAAATCAATTTTAATTGCCAAAGTTGTAATGTTGCCAGGTATTACTAATAAAAATACTAAAATACTAAACATATGTGTTCGCCAATGTGCCGCCAGTGTTCTAATAAAGGCGAATTTATTTGATGATAAAATATATTTATCTGTTTCATGTTTATTTGGTTTTCGATTTATTGATCCGTTTTACCTTTATTTGTTGTTTTAGAGAATGAACGGAATGGACATTTAAAATATTTGATCCTATACTATTTGTCCACGTCAGTTCAAGAACGTTTTGAAGCTAAGCTGTGAAAACACCTGATGGTATGTAAACAACTTGAAGTTTTCATAATCTCCTTTCTAATATTTTTTTTTTCAGTTTTCATCATTCCCTGATAATGCCAACATGTTTGGCGAAACGCGCGCGTTGACTCTAAAAGTAGTATTCGGGTGTTAGTGAAAAATGTGTTTGAGTTTGTGTTGTGTTTGTGCACCGAAGGTTCCAATTCTCCTCCAATACGTATGCAGCATTTGGACTTCGAGATATGTTTAATTAATGGTAAGTTTTATTTTGTATCTTATGCTGTAAACGCGCACTTTGCATGTCCCCTGTTTAAAGAGGGCTCTGAAGTGATACTTAATAAGTCGGTCTGGGTTCCTGTTATTCCAGTTTATTTGTGGAACCTGGGGAAGTTTTAAAGGAAATTTAATATTAAAAAAATCAGGAATGGGCTATTCACTGGGGAATCACTAAAAATTATAGAACTTATTCGCTACTAGAGATTTTAAATTTATTTTAAAATGTATGCCAGGATGTGAGTCATGATTCTAAATGATATTCTGTAGAGTAGACACATTTCGCCTAACCACTAGGAATATTATTGGATATTTATGTCGCATTTGTATGTCAAAATGGGGTGAATTTCCTATGTCTAGCATAGGTCTCGCCTTAACGCAAGTTTACTGACCAATCTTGCCAGGTCAAGTGCAGCTTTGAGTAAATTTTTGTAATTTATTTTGTTGACCATGGTGTTTAACAGAAAAGTCTAAGAATACGAATTACTTTAGTGATAATATATGTTAAACATATGAAGTTTCTACATTTTTAACTTTTAGAGTAATTTTTTTGGGGATTCGTGATTTCCCTCAGAAAATGTATAAAAACATATCTTAGGTCGTGAACTGACCATGGGCAATGTGTCGATCATGGGTCGAGCCAGTATACTTTCCAGCCTGGAACAGCAAGACACTGAGTTTTCAAATAAAGCGATGTTAATTTAACTCACTTCCAATTGTAATAGAAGGCGGACATTTTGCACAGAGCCTTATGACTGATAACAATACAAATATCCATGGTTAATTTTAGACCTGGATGTACAGATCGCCGATGATGGGTAACCCTGGGATCATCTTCCAGAATCTGAATAACCAGGTCGCCGATGATGGGTAACCCTGGGGTTATCTTCCTCAGAGGAATCGGGCCGAATTTCTCGGAGATGACTTTTTCGTTCGTGTTTTATGTTCAGCACGATGTCCTAGACCTGGAAAATAGCCGGCTGATGATTGATGTACCTGGTAATAATAGAATTTCTCCGATGATATCGTTGAGAACCGATGCCAGCGCCCCCCAGGATACCCGTCATCTGCGACTTGGTTATCTAGGTCATAGATATCGTCCTAAGGTCTCAGTTACAAATGCCAAAGACATCTTCATAAAATTCTGATCTTTAGCCAGTCTTCTTCAAAAATACGTTAAAATAGTCCACCGAGAGATTTGACCAGGTATTCACTTGATCTACGAAAGGAATTGAACGCGATGGATATTAGGTTTTTGTTTTTTTCACCGGAAATTCCTTTTTGTGAAAGGCGACGATGCACTTAGGCTATAACTCAAATCATGGAATATCCTACCAGTTTCAAAACACCAGGCGTGAAACAAAAGCCAAATATTTCAAATTATGGCAACAACAATAACCTTTCTCGGACAGTGACCTCTAGTTAGGAACACCCATCATCGTACGCTATGGTCGCCCAGCGACCTGGATGCAACCAAAGGCTTTCACTACCTTGGTATAATTTGGGATATTTTCATTGCATTAGGTTTAATACAGGCGCTATTTTAGCAGTAAGAAGGATTTAAATTTCAGCCCTCTAGAACAGTTATGACGGATAGATCATATTAAATTGACTTAAAGGCTTTTTTGAAAGCCAGTATACATGACTTTTCGATATTCTAAAGATTAAATTGATCAGCAGCTAATTTAAATCGTTTAAAATACACGAATATAATGCCGGTAGTGAACTACATCTACGAAATGAATTGAACGCGATGGATATTAGGTTTCTTGGAATTTATCAACGGAAATGCTATTTCTATACCAGTTGTTAAGGGCATAAGTTTAAGGTCCAGGGTGGTTTCCTTCCCCCCCCCCCCCCACACCTTTTTTTTTTAATTTATTAAAAAAAAAAATTAAAAAAAAAAGAATTTTTTTTCCTTTGGAAAAAGGATTATAGGAAAAAATTTATAAGAAATTCACTGATTGTGCAAAAGTTATTATTGGTGTGTTGTTTTGGAAATAACAAACGGGCCTTGTCGGAAGCAAGAGGGTGTGGGCTAGATATGGCAGGAAATAAGAACATTTTATTAACCGTCTTAATACGTAGATTTAAAATTTATGTATGCGTGCAAAATTTTGGGACTATCGTCATAATTGAATTTTATTGACATTTGTATCCCTTTGATAGGGAAATGTGATCGTGACATAAAAATGTGTAAAGGAAATGGAAAAGCAGAAGATATACAGGGTGTCCGGGAATTAAATGTACAAGGTAATACCAGCGATTTATCGACCAAAAATAAAACTATTTAAGCCAACTTGCATATATCTAAAGTTGCTTCGTTTAGCCGCTAGAAGACCGCAAAGTTCCGGAAAAGTTTAGTTTTTTTTCCTATTAAATCGCGGCTATCAATTTTGACATCTTTTGGGATATGGCTTTAGCGCTGCATAACACTAAAAATCGCCAACAGTAGGTCTAAAGCTGTAATCCAAAAATGATCAAAATTAATAACCTCGTTTTAGAGTCGTTTAGAAAGAATATCAATTTTAGTTGACGGTCAGATTTTGTCTGTTGTCAAAACACATATTTTGGAGAAACTGATATACTCACTTGCTAGGCAAGAAATTTTTATCCATTTTAAACAAATCCAAAATAGACATCGTTAAATCAATCTCAGTAGTCACGGGAAAATTCAGAAAACTGACAAACCTTTCTAAAGAAATTTTAGATATCACAAAACACAGTATAAACGAAGCCACCGCACGTTGAACGTTGAGGTTATGTCAAAAAGTTGGCAACATGTAAGAAATGCAAAACGTCACTTCAAAAAAATAAAAATTGTAGATAGCCACAATAATTGTAGCCCCGGGCTTGAAATTTTTATCTGCAAGAAATTGCAGGTGTAAACATAAATACGTATGCACGCAATAAAAATTGCTGCAATTTTTTTTTTGCCGGCAAGAAGAATTACGAACTGTAAAGCGCCCTTTACCGAACGTTGGAGGTACATAATAAAACGTATTTTCGGATATTAGTCTGCAACGGAAAAATAGGATATTTTATAAATTTATGTTCCCCTTTTGTTCGGTCAATTCACATCGGAGGCTCGAGTGGAAAAGGGGAGGTGAGCCAGACGTGTCAGTTATGTGTTTATATAATAAAAATTGATTTTATTCCCGGCGGTATTTGGGATAATTTTCACCCCTCTCAATTCCGCCTATGGCGGGAATAAAATAAATAGAATTTCCGATACAACAGAAGTATTTGTCTGGCATCGTTAAACATGCGAAAAACATTGGCAAATGCTTTCGAGTTGGCATATACTGTAAAAAGTAATGGTTAAAAGCGACATCAAATTCCGACCATATTTGATCCCGCGAATATGAATCGGAATTTTGTGTCTGGATTATAATGTTTCGGAATTATAATGGAGCATTCACTTCACAAAGAAAGTAACACAAATACCTCTGGATTCTGATAAAATTACGTATGCAGGTCAATTGAAGGACATATTTTTTACATGCCGAGAATTGTATATAAAAAAAAGTGAAAACAACTGCTAAAGTTTCCACATGAAAACATATCGTAAGATAAAACAAACGTCCTCAAAGTATTCAAGTGGGAAATATTGCTAATGTCTAGGTCTTAGCAGTGTAGGTACAACATTTTATCTACGACTGTTTACAAAAAAAAAAAACAACTAACTTTGTAATTTTTAAAAAGGCATGTTCAGTGGTTGTTTACATTTTTGACACCATTTGTCAAAAATTGTTAGTGGTACATTACACCACCAGTGCGGTAATAATTTTCATTACGTACCTCAAATCTTTAAAAATAAGTACAGACAGTATCAAGGGCGGCTCCAGGATATCACTATAAGTAATGTTACAAAATGTCAAACAAGTCTTACCTTATTCATGTGATGGTGATTGTTGTAGCCCAACTAATCGAGAAAGGAACCATAGTCACAGATCTTGCTTACACACGGTAACCGACGCCGTAACGTGTTCGTATTGCCACTCGAGTTCATAAATTGTCTATAACTGTTCATGAATTAAGCTCTGGTGCCTGTCACTTAGTATAGCTGTGTGTACCCATGTACTCCAACGAGTCTCAATAGGCTCCGCTTGTAGTGGTGTGCTTGGTAGAACGTCCGAAAACCTTTTCATTCTGGATGCTGTTTTCACAAATACTTTTCACATTCGCTATAAAAGGCTGTCAACATTAGGATAACAGTTTCGGGAATTCGGTGGAGCCCATGTGCCAAACATGTAACACGGATTAAATGAGTGTCCTTGAAGCTATCCAATGCCACACGGCTTTGCCTCATCCAGTCCCCCAACCACCTAACCCAACATTAGCTATGTTCTGTCCTTTAACATTCGTTATTTCGTCAATACTAAGCCATATAGGTTTATCGTGCAATTCCTAGACGATTTTTTTTGTCTTCACACAGTGTTGCTATGTATAATCGTCTAAGAGTTGTTTTTGCAGGCAGATTAACTTCGCCGTACCTCTCGCACTCATACCACCACTTACACGAGCTTTATGTTTGTCTGTAGGAACATGCTGCAAAACAGCTGTTTTAATGTGCTACGTCAGTACACTGTCACACGCGGTTCACTGCCATTAAAGGTCAGTTCCCCAAAATTTTGTATCCAACGCTCCACTGTAACATGCGACGGACGCTGTCCCGACGTTTTTACAAACTTATTCGACGTTTCATGCACATCGATCGGCGCAGTTTAGCTAATACTAACAATAAGTGTAAATTATGTCAACGTTCGCGACTCCACTTTTGGCACGTGCCCACTCTAACTTGGTTAAAGTGGTGTGTTCAGCCAAATGATGGCGTTATTTGATTGAACTACGATTATACTATACATAAATACTCTTACAGAAGTTTACGATCTACTTTATTAATGTGATACATATAACAGTAACATGTAAGATTCATGTACAGTCCCGTTAAGACCGGTCCTGGAATCTATTATTAACCTACTTGCTCTAATAATAAGGTCTTATCGTGTAAGTCGTAGATAAAAATACTAATGGTTTCGAGTGTAAGAAAAAATGCCACATCGCATCATGTAATGAATTACTTTTATCGGTGTATACCTAGACCTGCTCGTTAAGTAAACATTTCAGTCTGTATGAACGATCTCTGGAAAATTATTATCATTTTCTCCTTTTCCATCATTTTCGTCGATGCAATTACATTTAGCGGAAGCTACAGTGAGCGTGAGCGTGAGCGTGCTTTTTTCTTCGTCTCGGAAGAAAAAAGTGGTAAGTAAACACATTTTACTAATTAGAAAACGCCCCGGGGTATACTTAATAAAGAGGATTCTCCTTCAGTTGTTCGTGCCAAAAACTTAATTTTCGTTTCGAAGGTGAGACAGCTGTTTGTGTAACGAATGTTTCTGCGTGGGTGTTAAGATATTTTTTCGCTCTAAGAAAAAACGAAATGCCTCCTTCCATTCCATTTGAATACAGTACTTTTTACTGGAATTAGTGAACAGCCTAGACGAGAAAGTCCCAAAGAAAGATCTGCAGAATAAGTTGTTATATTAAAATTTCTTCGCAGATCGTTTGCTTTAGTCATGGTCATGTCATGAATATACAGTGCTAATCAAATATCCCCTCCCCCATTTGAAAGGTTATACTTAGACTAATGAAATTTGGAGAGTGAAAATAAAGGGAAGTAATGTACTCCCTGAAATTTGAAAAAACACCCTCAAATTTGCTATATCCGTTAAAACCACAAACCCTATAATACAATAACCAATTGACCCCACAACCTAATAACTCTATAACCCCATAGCCACATAACCACTAACCCCATAATCACATAACCCCATAACCCTAAAACCTGGTAAAAAAAATTCTGACGTGGGGGTCTCACTATGTGTACTATATGTTTTTGGGGTCGCTGAATCTGCATCCGGGGTCAGTTTTATCCCAGCCCGCTAGAGTTCGGCCATAACCTCAAAAAACACTCTGAAAGTCACCATATCCGTAAAACCACAAACCCTATGCCTCTTAATCCTCATGATACTATAATACAATAACCCAATAACCCCACAGCCACATAACCATATTGCCACATAATTACATAACCCTATAACTCGATGCTGTACTCTCACAATGTCTCTCACAATGAAACAGATTTTACAGTTCTCAAGCAAATATACGCCATAAAAAAATCTATAACTAAATAAATCTCTAAATAAATTAATGAATCTGGGAATGCCAGAACTCCGACTGTATATGGGGCATTTCACGCCAACTGAGGTCAAAAAAAAAATGTTTGAAACATATCACAATCGATGGTACTTGCTAAAAAACTAACTTAGCTAAAATTTTAGATTTTTTTGAGCCACAAGGAGAGGGATGGTGAGGGTGAGAAAATACAAATTTTCGTTTCGACTCTAAAATTTCAATCTTTCTCAATAAAAAAATGAAGAAAATTAAAAAGAAGGTTGCAATGATATTCGATGTGTTTTTTTGTGTAGAATGCGATAAAATAATTTTCAAAATTATTGGGGGTAGTTTTCACCCTTATTTTGAGGATTGAAAGATTAAAATCGAAATTTCGAAAGGAATGAAAAAACGTGGTTTTAGCGTATTTTCTCATTCTGTGAGATAGTAAATGGCAAGTGAATAATATATTCCAAGGTATTTGGAGTCGCTGATATTTATCGTATTCTACGCAAAAAAACACATCGAAAACCATTGCAACCTTTTTTTAATTTTCTTCATTTTTTTTGAGAAAGATTGAAATTTTAGAGTCGAAACGAAAATTTGTATTTTCTCACCCTCACTATCCCTCTCCTTGTGGCTTAAAAAATCTAAAATTTTAGGGAAGATAGTTTTTTTAGCAAGTACTATCGATTGTGATATGTTTCAAACAGAAATTTTTTTTTGACCTCACTTAGTTGGCGTGAAATGCCCCATATGTACATGTACATGCCGTAATCGAACGTAATGTACAACCATTGGGTTATTGTATTATAAGATTTCGGAGCCATAGTGTATGTGGTTTTACGGATATAGCTTTGAGGATGGTTTTTGAGGTTATGGCCGAACCCAGATGTGCTTGGATGAAACTGACCCCGCATTCAGATTCAGCGACCCCAAAAACATATAGTACACATAGTTTTCCGGTTTTTTAAGTTAAACCAAGCGTTGAGCACTTGATTTCCATCGGTTTAAGGTGAAACTTGGTATCCCCAGGTTTTCGATAACGCTGAATCCAAATATCAAATATCAAAAACCGGTTTTGACTAATGACAGCTGTCAAAAAAAGTGGTCAACAAATATTAATTTTTTTGATTATTTGAAGTTTTAAGGTTTTTTTTTTATATTTTAACACAAATCAAGTAAAGTTTCGTCGTAAAAAAATGGGTAACGTGTTTTTCGCTAAATGACAACTGTCAATTAAGCTGTCATTGAACTTTTTAAACGAATTTTTAGTTTTTTTTTCTAATTTCAATTCGGAAAATAGTCTTAATTAAGTGTTTCAATACAGCTAAATATAAAATTATGTTATTAATTATTATTATTAGTTATAAAATGACACTAATATACCGTTTTTGATTTATTATGTTTATTGACAGTTTTGTTGACAACTGTCATTTATGTCAAAACCGACATTTGTTTCTAAACATTTAATTAAGATTATTATCCTAATTGAGAGATTGAAAAAAAAAACTAAAAATTCGATTAAAAATTTCATTGACAGCTTAATTGACAGTTGTTATTTAGCGACAAACACGTTAATAATGTTTTACGACGAAACTTTACTTGATTTGAGTTGAAATATAAAAAAAAACTTTAAACAATTTTAAATAATCAAAAATTTAATATTATATTGACCGCTTTTTTGATGGTTGTCATTAGTCAAAACCGGTTTTTGACCTAAGGATACCAAGTTTCACCTTGAACCGATGGAAATCAAGTGCTCAACGCTTGGTTTAACCTAAAAAACCGGTAAACCCATGTTAAATCCCATTTAAAATTCAACCTGCGTGGGGCACGGGTTATTTTTTTTTTCGACTTTTTATTGTTTCATAATTATTTTCTAGGCCTCTACTTCCGATTTAGTGGGAGCACTCAAAAAAATCGAGACTTTTCCAAAATAAGGACCACCCTAGTACACATAGTCAGACCCCCACGTCAGAAACTTTTTTATCGGGTTTTAGGGTTATGGGGTTATGTGGTTATGGAGTTATTAGGTTGTGGGGTCATTTGGTTATTGTATTATACGATTATGAGGTTTCAGAGCCATAGGGTTAGTGGTTTTAACGGATATAGCAAATTTGAGGGTTTTTTGAGGTTATGGCCGAACCCAGACGTGCTGGGATGAAACTGACCCCGGATTTAAATTCAGCGACCTCAAAAACATGTCGTGAAATGTCACGTGGAACCCTTCGAATTTCTGATGTGATTGTTTGTGAAAGGGCTTCAAGTGTACGTGGTTTGTTTATACAGTGAGGTCCATAAGTAACGGATAAATTCATTATCTACATAATTTACAATTTATGAGTAAAACCCTGAAACACGTTAATTTTTAATTCTGGAATGACATTTTTTGAGCATAATTTTATACCTCCCCCTCCAACTCCCAATATTCCAAATTTCTGTGTTTTTATCGCTATCCTGAAGATATGGCCATGGTTGTAAATCGAAAAATTAGACAGTACCTATGTGAAATATTACTCGCATTTTGGTAGAAACGTGAATTTCAGAGCACGAGTTCATTGACACTAGTGTGACATCCACTACATGGCACAGATTCTATCCCTAAACGCAGGAGGGTTAAAAAGCATAACGATTTGCATATAAAATCAGAAGTAGATACTTAACACGAAAAAGTGAGAAGATATGTGTAAGATTTTCCTTGGGTAGTGCTCTTTATTCTCTAATCGTAAATTTGTATAGCTTCGATTTTAATGAGTTCCCTTCTGGAACTGTGTTTTGTTTTTAAATCTAATTTCCGGTATAATTTACATTTACCATATTTTCTAATTCACATTTTATCATATCATCGTCTCAAAGGTGGAGAAATTCTGCTAATCCGTTTACTTTAAAACACGGGTACCTTCCGCCTTAATTTATATGTTAATTTTTCCTATTCTGCTTTTGCCAGACGAGCTGCGCATATCCATTACAAATTTAAAACTTCATTCGTATTTTAAATTAACAATAAGGGCTCGCGATTTTTTTTGTCGTAGCGCGGGCATTGGTCCGGTTGTATCATATCCGGTTTCGGATTTGATCCGTAAATGAAATTGAATGAAATACTGAAAATAACCGAAATGTAAGCCATAGCGGATTCCATCAAGCTTTTTATAGAAGCGTTAGGCTTTGGAGTATTTCTCTTATTAAAACGATTAGACTCGGATCATATTTTCTAGTCGAGTCTATTAGCGCGGCAAAATTATCGAATAAATTAATTTTGTACGTTATCATTGGATCTCAGAGGTTAATAATAGATACTTTACTAAGGGCAGTTCCAGGATACCACTGTCAGTAACGTTACGAAATGTTAAAAGTTAAACATGGCGTTTATTTATTCAAAGTTCTTCTCACCCCATAGTGACTATAGACTGCTAGTCACACACTCACTAATTGCTTCCGCATTTGTTTCCGCTTTCCAACACCCTTGAAGCTACGGACGCTGTCCCGACATTTTGTTAAACTTACTCGACGTTTCGTCCACAACAATGATGTATCAACCAGCGTAGTTTAACTAATATTAACAATAAGTGTAAATTATGTTCTCGTAGTATAGAATAATCCTTGCGGTTTTAAACACATAAACATAATTCCAATTGTCATCGACCTCGTCATCAAAAAATCAATATTTAAAGTGCAAAGTTCAACAATACGCCAAATACTAAAACTCAAATAAAAATATCTACGAAGTTATTCGTTTGTCTCTTAAAGATCTAAGGAATTTTACAAAACCTCTCGTTTGTCTCTTCGTTTGTCTCTTAAAGATTTAAGGAATGATATCGCCATTTCTCCACAATTGTGACAAGATGAAGCTTATTTTGTCCCCATAAGAATGGGTAATATATCTATTATATAATAAACGCAGGATTCGAAGCCATGCGTATAATAGCTTTGGGAGTAATCACATTCTTCTCACCTGGCGCTTTGCCCATTGACCTATTGTTGCGGATCATAAAAAAGGAACAAAAAATGGAAAGTTCAAGTTGTGCACCTAAAGGCTTCATACAGGATTGGAACGTCCAAGATTTCAAAGCCGAGCATCATTAAGATAGAAAAGAATAAACTCTGACAGATAGAGGAACTGACAGAGAAATAATATATCCATAGTTGCCAGACTGGCATGTCATTTTAAAACTTTATGGGCGTTATTCTCTGCCTCTCGTGATAGGGTAGCAATAAAATATGTAGGCGGGACGCCCCGCCCATAAATTATAATGCACTGCGTTGAATTTGTTTTTAAACGTTATTGGTCTACGGAAAAAAACACTTGAGTATTCCTTGCGTACGCAGTTGGTATTTTAGGCGATTCCATCGTTGGGCCATTTTTTATAAACGGTTCCTTAAATGCAAACAAATATTTAACAAATAAAACAAACTGTTTACGGACATGAACATGAAAGACCACGAAATTTAAATGATTTACGGGCCAGAATTGTACAAGTCCTAAATTGTTGAACGCTTAAGAAATGTTAGAACGCGTAAGAACTGAGTTTTACGATAGACTAGGGTTTTGCGAAGAACAAATGGGCGACATTTTGAACCACTTATTCAATAGGCATTTTTTCTTTCTTTCGTCTTATAACCGGGTTGATTTATATTTATATCTTTTTATTTTTTTATAGAACTTCAATTTTATTTTCTTGCAGATCGGTTAGTTAAGGAATACAAAAATTTTAAAATAAATACAATTATGTTCGTACACTTCTTTTAAGTGTATGGGATAATTTTAAGTCAGAATTACGTAAGAATTTCGTTTCACACAGCTAAGTCGATGTACACCCTCATAGCTGCGAAAAAGTACTGAGTTCCACTCACTCAAATTCGGTATTTGATGGGCGGTGTCTCTCCACCTCCACATTCCAGTTTCTGACGCGCAGGTAACGTTTTACATCATACGTTTGTAATACGTACACAAGCGTGAAACACTGGTGCATCTAACTACCTTTGTCTGTCCTTACTGGTGTCTTTTAACTTATTCTCTTCTACACATGTATCGCCAATATGTAATGGTGCAATTTCCTATGGTGTATATCTATTCACCCGGTATACGGCCACGCCCGTAGGGCGTCCTGGCCACGTAGACGCTACAGAACTTAATTGCTAAGATAAACAGTAATTATTTCCTCGACGGAACGCAGAACAACACAACTACCGCCCCACTATTCCTCCGCCTCGAATTGGTTGGTAATCCTGTTATTTTTCAACAATGCTCACGGACATCCGACCAATTCGTCCTGTTCCGTCTATTCTGTATCTAATGATCGGTAAGGCAATTCGACCGTAGCAGTAATTATTCCCCTTGGAAGCCCCAGAAATAGACCGGTAGATTACAGAACATTCCAGTATTGGCACGGCAGGACAGGCGCCTACTCGCAATCTTAATAAGCGACTAATACGGTAGCGACTCGTTAGTCCGAATCGCGGTAATCCGGATGTTGCAGTAGTCTGCTTCTGCGATCGGCCATTATTTTCTATTTTGTAATCCGAATCGAGTAGTTTTGATAATTCGGATTTTATTGCCAGACGTTATTTGAAACGCAAAATTTAACTCGTAAGAACTTGTAATGGATCAAGAAAAACCTATAGATGAACTGTTTCAGTGAGTTGAGAAACTGAAAATAAACTTCTTCAAGGAAACCCCATTGAAGAAGTTTTTAGTAGTGGCAAAGATGAAAATTTAGAATCACAGTCAAAAACTAGGCATGAAGATGCAATTAAACAATGATTGATGCCAAATTAAACTATAGAACATTTGTTTTTAGCCACTTTTTTAGTATCTACAGAAATATCCAGAAGTATACCCAATTAATTTCGAAGTTAAATACTTTGAACTTCTAAAAAAAAAAAACACTTTATTGCAGCAGATTTATCAAATCACAAACTATTGTTTGTAAAATATCGATAAAATTTATTTTTAATGAAAAACTAAATTCTGATATGTTTGATGCAAAGTTGAAAGTTGAAGTTGACAATGTTAAATTCTTAATATTTCAGTTTACTGTTATTCTAGCATCAATGTAGTACTGAAAAAAAATAATTTCAAAAATATTATATCCCAAATGCTGGATGGCATGTCAACTTACCATGTCAATAACCGTTACAATCAAGAGCTAATTTTAACAAACGAAATCAAATAAAAGAAAAAGAAAAACAATTTGCTTCTTTCACGGTTAATCAATATGGCCGCTTTAAGGCGTTCTCGGAAGCGAGAAGAAGAAAGTCGATTGAAGGTGAACCACGCAGCTTCAGGCCTTCATCTTCAAGAACCGATGAAAATGTCGATAGAATACAGGATCTTGTGCGTTCAGATCGTCGGCTAACGACAAGAATGGCTGGAGAAGAGTTAAATTTGAATTACACCACTGTTTATCAGATTTTGACTAACGATTTGGGGATGAGAAAATTGCGAAAAAATGGTCCCAAAAAACCTTTCTCAGGAACAAAAGAACATGAGGAGAGAAAGGTGGCTTGACTTTTTGGAATCGATTGAATACGTTCACCATTTTATGGAATGTGTCATTACTGGTGATGAGACTTGGATGTTTGAGTACGACCAGGAAACCAAGCGCCAAACCATGAAATGACACATTTCAAGCTCTCCAGAACCCAAAAAGGCAATAATGAGCAAGTCGAAGATCAAATGCATGCTGATTTGCTTTTTTAATAGCCGTGGAATTGTCCACAAAGAGTTTGTGCCTCCAGGCCAAACTGTAAATCAACACTTTTACAGAGAGGTTCTTGAAAAACTTCGTAAAAGGGTCATGCATGTGAGACCAAACATCAAGAACAACTGGATGTTGCATCAGGCAATGCGCCTTGTCGCACAGCCATTTCGGTAAACTAGTAAAAACATAAAAACAGTAAAAATATTCCTGTGGCTCCTCAGCCTTCTTATTCGCCTGACTTGAGTCCTTGTGACTTTTTCTCTTCCCTAGATTGAAAAGTCATCTGAAGGGACGTCATTTTGGGACCAAAGAAAATATTTAAACGGCTGTAACCGACCAGCTGAAGGCTATTCCAGTATATGAGTTCCAGCACGGAATAGAAGAACCGTCTCAAGCGCTGTGTGGCTTTCCAAGGAAGTTATTTTGAAGGAGACAATACTGTTATGCAATTCTATTCGAATAAAACAATTTAAAAAAAGTATGCAATACAACAATGTACATATTTGCTCTAGTCTGTACTAAATCTCGGTGGCTGTCACTCATAAGACAAGCCGTTAGTATAGTGAAATTCGGAAAAAGGCATATTAGCAATGGCTACACTGAGATAATGTGAGACCCCAAGTGTGTGTGAAATATACTGGGTGTTCTATTTAAAAAAAATCTCATAATTATTTCACTTTCGGTAAAACCGGGGGGTGCATGAGAAAAAACAATTACGACTATCCAAAGAACGCGATCGATTACTTCGTCGTACCAATTTTCAGAAAGATAAAAAATGGCGGCGATATTACCACTTTAAACCCGTCGTGGCCCATCCTGTACACTTGCGAATCCGATGCTCAATTAATTCTTGAAATCGTACCGGAAATTCATACATCAGAACGAGAAACCACGAGGTTTAATGCGGGTCAACTCATTTTCTCTTCCTGTCTCTAGACCACGTGATAATCGACGAGCTTACAGGGTGTACTAATCCCGTTTTAATGCAATTTGTCCGATAGGGCGCCACCACTAGCGCTGCAGTGTTGCGAATGGCGTGCCGCAAAGTGAATCGATTTAATTTTAAAAGGAATGTAAATGAAAATGTTCCGCTTTAATGTCGTCTACAAACTAGCACTTATTTCCCGTTCATTGCTTTCCATCCGTGTTATTAGTTCCATAGGGGCTACGATTGCAGTCTATTTCGAGTTCTTCGACGGGCGAATAAAACGATTTCAATTAGACTGATCAAGAATGCGATTACTGTACCCTGCTATTTGGTTAAACTTTCGTGAGGGTAGACCTTCAACAGTACAATACGAATGGCGTTTTAAAAGATACATACAGATACTCACAAAAGTATTCGGCCACTCTAGATATTGCTAATAAATTGACATACAAGAAATAGTTATCACTGACTGGCAAACAAGAGAAATTAACACAATGATATATCAACATTATGCTTTATTATACCAGATAAAAAAAGTAATCCAAACAGACACAATTTAAAAACTGCCGACAAAACACGATAATGTCCAATTTATATGACACAAAAGTATTTGGCCTCAAAAGAAAAATAAAATAGGAAAGGTACGGGTATCCTTTAGCATTCAGAATAGCTTTCAGCCTATTTGGCATTGAATGCACCAGTTTACGGGCCACTCCGGGGTCACATTACTCCATTCTGTTGAGAGATGATTTTTTAACTCTTCTTTATTGGTAATTCGTTTATTTTGCAGAGATCGTTTTAGATGTGACCATAAGTGCTCGATAGGGTTAGTACTGGGCGACTGCGGCAATGTTTTCAATTATCGGTACATGGTATAGCAGCCATTCTCGCGTTTTACGGGCACAGTGCTTGGGGTTATTATCTTGTTGAAAGATGTAATGATCGCCCAATCCCAATTTTTCGGCGCTGGCCTGTAAATGATGCTTCAATATATTTATATAACAATATTGGTTCAATATTCCTTCAATAAAATGAAGGTTATCCACTCCCGCAGCCGCCATACAGCCCCACACCAGCTATCCACCGTCGTGTTTTACGGTAGGTTTTAAGTTTTCCTTATTTAACGATATACCAGGTTTTCTCCGCACAATTTGTCGTCTGGACGAATCAAATATCTCAAATTTACATTCGTCGCTAAAGATAACCTGATCCCAGAAAGTTTCAAGCTCATTCACATACTGGTTAGCAAACGTGAGTCTTTTTTGTCTGTTGACCTTACTAATCCAGGGTTTCCTTCGGGCAACTCGGCCCTGGTAGCGCTTTTTTCTTGGTTCGACGCACTGTCTCATTACTAATATTCTTTCCAGTACTCTCCTGAATCTCAGCGCAGATTGTTCTGTATTATTGTTCTCTGGCATTAGTACTTGGATTTTCTTTTATTTGTTAGAGAATTTGCCTTTCATCTCTTTGAGTTAATATTTTGTGTCGCCGTGATCGTGCTGTATTTACTACCGTTTTATCGATATCATATATTTTTTTTATACTCTGTACAGTACTTCGTAGTATGCCTGTGTCTCTGCTAATTTTACGCTGTGCAATATCTTTTTTTGCTAAGGAGATAAGATGCTGTCTCTCTGGTACGGTGATTTCGCATACTTTTGGCATTTTATTTGCGTGACAAGGGTACACTGTCTAATAGAGGCACGCAGTCTATACCAGTTAATTCACACACTAATATTATGGCCAAGAACCCTACTATCTCTACTTACATTACCTACTACAGCTTTGCATAATTAACTGGCCGAATACTTTTGTGTGTCCATTTTCATATACTTGTATGTCAAACGCGTTGGTCGGGTAATCCCAGCTAATGTTTTATTCTGCGTCTACGTTGTAATTATCCTTTAATCAAGGAGTAATGGAGGAACGTATTTACGCATATTATGCAGTCTCACTTAATTGTGAATTTGTGTTTTGTACATTCGTTCTTAGAAATAGAAGGGTGGCCGAATACTTTTGTGAGTATCTGTATGTACTATAAAGAAACAGTTTTTTCTTTATTTTACTATAAGAGATTTTAAGGTTTATTTAAGTTTCAGGGTCGGGTAAACTTGCTTTTTATAAAAAAAATCAACTATCATTGATTTAATAAAAAAATCATGAATATTATGTTTTTCTTATTGTTTTCATAGTGCACAAAAAAGTACAATGTCAACGTTCATGTCCATTTTTGTTTGCACTAATTTGAGTTTCTCATGAATTTGAGTATTGCAGGATTGATCATTTGTATCCGAATGTTACTAACTGAATTGATTTAAAATATGTATAGACTGCCTAAAAATGCCTTAATTTTCAGGACGTGGCGCGTCGATCATCATATGGTTGAAAAAGTAGGAGAAATGATTTTTTTATTTATCATAATGAGTACAGCTCGGAGGTTAATAATAGATGCGTACTTTGCCAGGGGCGGCTCCAGGGACGGCACTATCAGTAACGTTATTAAATGTTAAACAAATCATACCTCATACCTGTGATTGTGACTGTTGTAGCCCAACTAATCGGCAATAAAACCATATACACAGAACTTGCAAACACACGGTAACCGACGCTCTAATGCAGTCCGCAGTACTTGAATATCCATAAATTATCAATAACATGGATTAAATTAGTATATGTCCTTTTTAGGTGCCGGCCAGTCGCCTTCATGTATCATCTGTATACAGGGTGTCCCAATATTCCGTTACAACGAGCTACGAGAGTTATTCCATTAACAGGGTGCGAAAACTACCCCTACCCTTAAAGTAACCTGCTCGTATTTTTTTGGTGGGGGTGATTCCGCTTCATCTAATATTTTACCTAACATTTTATCATAAAGATAAGCAATTTTTTAACAAATTTTCTCTCGTGTAAAATTTTTTGTATTCCTTACCGTTTTCGCTGAATTCATGTTTTATTACATCATTGTCGATTCTAATACAATTTAATTGATTCCACTTTAAAATTGATTTTAGGACGAAATCGAAATAAACAAACTTAAATAATCGTTTATTGAGATTTATAATTAGGTGTTCAAAATGACCCCCATTTTCATTAATACAGAAATCAATCCTACGTAAGAAATTAAAGCGCACTCTTCTCAGAGTTTCCTCGTTCTGCAATTCTTGAACGGCATTTTGAATTCTGTTCCACAATTGTTCCTCGTTCTCAATACTCACAGAGTAAACTTTCTGTTTTAAGTCACCCCAAATGAAGAAATCGTAAGGATTTAAATCTGGTGAACGTGGTGGCCATGAAATGGGAGCATCGTTTATTCTGCCAATCCATCTACCTGGGAATTGCTCATTTAAATATTCTCTTACAATACGTACAAAGTGTGGTGGAGCACCGTCGTGCATAAAGTACATTTGATTGCATAGATTTAATGGTAAATCGTCGAAGAGATCCGGCAGAGTATTCTGCAAAAAATCTAAATAACTGTTGCCGTCGAGGCGATTTGGCAACCTAATCGGACCAATCAAAGAGTTATTGATAAATCCCATCCACACGTTTATACTAAACTCGTGTTGAAAAGATTTTGTTCTAATGGCATGGGGATTTTCATCTGCATAAACATGTTGATTATGCAAATTTGTTATTCCACTTCTTGTGAAACATGATTCGTCCGTAAACAAAATTTTCTTGTGGAAGTCCATATCGTCAGCACGGTATTGTTGAATAATCTGTGAGAATTGAAGACGAGCGGCAAGATCATGAGGTAATATTTCCTGAACTGGTTGCATGTGAAAAGGACGAATCAGTTGTTCAGTGAGAACTCTGTTTATTGTACTTTTTGAAACTCTGACTTGCATCTCCAATAATCTGACACTGGTTTCCGGGTTTTCATCTACTCGTTCCAGAATTTCTTCTTCTACAAGGATTGTTCGGGCTTGACGAGGCCGTCCGGCATTACGTCTATTCACCTTAAGCATACCATTTTCTCTAAGACATCTTTCAATATTTTTAAAGGTCTGATGGTTTGGAGTTCTGCGATTGGGATATCTTCGATGATACTCGCGCACACTTCTACTACAGTTTCCTTCACAAAACCCTAATACTAATTACATATCGGTTTGTGCGTCAAAGGTGTATGTATTATCCATCTTACAGAGTCAACAGAATAATGACACTAATGACAAATTTCAAATTGTAGCATTTGTTTCACCTGGTAACTTGGCCGATTAGTATTTGTTATTTGGATTTATTTTAAGGTGACATGAAATCTTTGTATCGTACACCTAATTCAATTTAAACAAATTTCTTCATTTGGGGGTTACTCTGTGAGTATTGAGAACGAGGAACAATTGTGGAACAGAATTCAAAATGCCGTTCAAGAATTGTAGAACGAGGAAACCCTGAGAAGAGTGCGCTTTAATTTCTTACGTAGGATTGATTTCTGTATTAATGAAAATGGAGGTAATTTTGAACACCTAATTAAGCCTCACTAAATGATTATTTAAGTTTGTTTATTTTGCTTTCGTCCTAAAATCAATTTTAATGTGAAATCAATTAAATCGTATTAGAATCGACAATGATGTAATAAAACATGAATTCAGCGAAAACGGTAAGGCATACAAAAAATTTTACAAGAGAGAAAATTTGTAAAAAAATTGCTTCTCTTTATGATACAAATTTAGATGAAGAGGTATCACCCCCACCAAAAAAACTACGAGCAGGTTACTTTAGGGGTAGGGGTAGTTTTCGCACCCTGTTAATGGAATAACTTCAATTCAAATGTCAAAATGCGCCATCTGTCGGAACATACTAGCACACCAAATTACGCTACCGTCATTTTGACTAAATCCAAGTTGAATTGTCTCCGTCTGTCTCGCGCACTCACACCACCACATACATCAGCTTTATGTTTGTCTATACAAACATGCAGCAAAACGTCTGTTTTTACGTGCCACGTCAGTACACTGTCACACATAAAATTAAGTTCACTGTGATTTAAGGTCAGTTTCACAAAATTGTTTATTCAGCGCTCCACCGTAACATGCAACGGACGCTGTCCCGACATTTTTACAAACTTATTCGACGTTTCGTCCACACGAATGATGGATCAACCAGCGCAGTTTAACTAATATTAACACTGTAAATTATTTTCTCGTTCGCAACTCGACCTTTTGCACTTGGTTAGAGTGGGACGCACAACACGGCAGACGGGTTACATTATAATGGCATTATTTGATTGAACTACGATTTTACTATTTACATATATTCAGAAGTTGACGATCTAACTTATTAACCTGGCACATATAACACTATTTCAGTCGCATTAAGACCGGTCCTGGAATCTATTATTAACCTACGATTCTAATAATAAGAATTAAATTCTTGTAATTTTAAGTTATTTAATTTTGTTTAATAAATTTTCTCAAAATAGATTACCAAAGTCGTGACATCGCCTCTGTCCGCCAAATACGAACTGGATTCAAAATGGGAAGTCTATAAAATATTAAATAGTTTTTTGTATATTGAGTACTTTAAATGGGACTTTAACGCGTTTCGAGAACAGCAGTTTTTAATGTTTTATTATTATTAGTATTATTATTTTTAGTGGTGATTCTGGTTACTGAAGGACATTTGGATAGGGAAAACCGAAACTTATGTTGATGTTTCGTTCTTTGATTTCATAAAAGAAGTCAAATAACCTGCATATGCATATGTAAATATATATTTAGTAGAAGTTACGGTACATTGATTTAAATCGTGATTTAAAAAATATTTTTGTCATGATTTAAAGCAACTGATTTAAATTAGCCCAATCCTGTTAAGTCTATATCCGCTATTAGGTCTGAAGACATATGTAAATATTTTGTTGCTCCATTAAGTTTACAGCTATCTCAAAATTCGAAATTTTAAATCGGACGAAAGACGTTTTGACGTTTTGTGTCATTATATCGATGTCGTAAACATTTGTGTATGCCTCTTAAATCTTTAAGAAATTTGGCTGTTGTGATATACAAGTAGTTTATAACCAATTTTTTGAAAATTACATTTCATATTTCATACATTACCACATTACAAAATTTTATGATTCCTTCCGCTTTCTTTCTTTATCCTTTTTCAGTATACATATACTAGCATTTCCTGTACCTAAAATGTATCGTTTTCGAGTTATTTCAACTTATTTAACAAAGTAGTTAGATGATCAAATTTTAATAACTTTTGTTCTTCGTAAAGTCGATTATTGTAAATAGAAAATACTGTATTTCATAATATAATTTGCTTCGTTCTTCCATTCTCTTTCTATAAATACTGGTTTTTGAGTTATATGAAGGTATGTATGTATTTATCGAAATGATGAAAGCGAGAGTTACATATTATGACACGATTAGATTTACAAGGATTCTACTAATATGTAGGTATAAAATAAATTCAACCGTACCGCAAAACTATGTACAGAAAAAGGATGAAAAATGGAAGCGAATGGTATTATAAAATACAGTATGTTCTATTTAAAATAATATACTTAAGACACGTTAAAGTTGTTGAACTTTGATTTTTTTAATCACTTACATAAAACATTTTAAATAATTTGAAAATCGTACATTTTATGTGTAGGGAATGCTAGTATGTATTGAAAGAGGATAAATAAATCAAGCGAAGGGAATAATAAAATATAGTACGTTCCATTTAACGAGGACTTAATAAAGGACAAATTCATTTGATCCTCCATTTTGAGCAGCCTGTAGATATTTCCCTGTATCTAGAATTATTGACAGTAAGTATTTTATACTCACTTACCTACTCTTTCTGTATTATAATGGACCTGCAAATAAAATATATTTGACGCCGTCATTCGATATTAAAAAACTTAGTCGACTTTAAGATGCGTTTCAGTGTAAAAGATTTTCATTTAGCTGTTATGAAAACTCAATGAAGAGAGAAGTTGATTACAGCCTGACATTTCTTTATTATTGTCCTTCCATTGATTGCGAATTTGAACAATAATAATAAAAAATAACAATAAGTTACGTGACACTTTATATAAAAGGGGTCCCAGACAAAATTAAACAATTTATTCCACCTTTATCGATACTGTCCAGTTGGACAAAAGCACGGTAGGTATTGAGAAAAAAGTGCAAAAGCATTTAGTAGGTGGTCTTATTTGCAACTGGTTTTGAGACATAGTGTACAAGCTTACTTAGCCAAAACAATTTTTTACAAGAAATGTGTTAACACTTAATGGTAATCCTATTGAGTCAAAATTCCTGAAGTGGGCCACTTAAAATCGATGTGTTGAATTTTATATTTCTTTTTTTAGGGATATTGAAGGTTTATATTTCAAAATTAATATCCTAATGTTTTTGCAATTTTTTTTATTTTGCAAAAAGTTATAAACAAATTACTTTTTTAGGTAAGTTTTTTTTTTGAAAATGCGATTATTCAGCGAGTATTTTATAAAACTACAAAATTTTTAAATTTGAGTTTTATAAAATACTCGCTGAATAATCGCATTTTCAAAAAAACCATACCTAAAAAGTAATTTGTTTATAACTTTTTATAAAACTACAAAATTTTTAAATTTGAGTTTTATAAAATACTCGCTGAATAATCGCATTTTCAAAAAAACCTTACCTAAAAAGTAATTTGTTTATAACTTGCAAAATAAAAAAAATTGCAAAAACATTTTAGGATATTAATTTTGAAATATAAACCTTCAATATCCCTAAAAAAGAAATATAAAATTCAACACATCGATTTTAAGTGGCCCACTTCAGGAATTTTGACTCATTATTAATTCTATTTTCAGAAGTATTAGGCACGTGACTGTTTTGTCAAAATATTTTTAGATAAGTACATCAGTTCAGTTCAGCTTGCTATTTGAAACTGAATGTCTCAATTAAAATTGTGTTCGATTCGTCATCATTTAAGTTCTATTACACAGGTCAACATGATTTTGGTATCATTGATGACAATGCTTTTTTGCCTTTCATTTAGGTAGTTATTAAATCACCTTTTCACAGAAATGACCTGACACGTCCCATTTTCAACTACCTGCTTCTCTTTTACATTATGGGGTAATCCTATTAATAATTGAAATTATTATTTGTACCTGACTTGCCACGGGACGCTAAAGGGGTTCTATGAACTTTTAAGTGCAGTTTTATTGTTGTCTGGAGTTTAGTTTGTTTCTGTCTCGCTTACAGTACAGTCAAGTGTTTAAGTCGATTTATATAAAATGGCAAGTTCTAGTCGTCGATGTTGTAAAAATCCAGCGGATAATTTTTGTTATATATGCGGACGAGTTATTTACAAATCACAAGCTAGATCTATATCTGAGGAAGTCAAAAGAGCCTACTTTTTATATTTTACAAGTAAGTGCCAAATTGGAGATCAAGATAAAACTTGGGCTCCTCATGTTTGCTGTGTGAGTTGAGATGTAAACTTAGCGCAGTGAATGCATCTCAAGAAAAAGTCTATACCGTTTCCTGTTCCTATGGTGTGGAGAGAACCTACCGACCACGTAAGTGATTTCTACTTTTGTATCACTAAAGCAGAAGGGTTTTCAAAAAAAGCAAAGGGACCATATTCAGTATCCAAATGTGCCTTCTGCAATTAGGCCAGTTCCTCATAGCGAGGAACTACCGGTACCGATTGCGCCCTTAAACCTAGACAACATTGTTCCCGGCGATTCTAGTTGTTCTTCAGAATCTGATCCGCAACTTCCTGAGAATACCACTGGTGACCCAACATTTTTACCAAGTACCAGTAGTGAACCTCACTTAATAACGCAGAATAAATTAAATGATTTGGTCCGTGACCTGGGATTATCAAAACAGAAATGGGAACTTCTTGGTTCCAGACTTCAAGAGTGGAACCTGTTAAATAAAAATGCAACTGTTTCATTTTACCGAAAACGAAATATAACATTTTCAAGTTTTTATAAAATAGAAGGATTGCTGTGTATCTGTTGTGATATTGACGGTTTAATGAATGAGCTTAATATGGAACATGTACCTTCCGAGTGGCGTATTTTTATAGATTCGTCTAAATACAGCCTAAAAGCAGTCTTGCTTCATAATGGAAACAAGAAACCATCTATTCCGTTAGCCCATTCAGTTACAATGAAAGAAACCTATGACAATTAGTTAATTATAAAACTAGGTATATTGCTAGGATTGCAAGGTGGTTATTCAAAGTATTGCTGTTATTTGTGTCTATGGGATAGTAGGGCAACAAAGGAACATTACAGTAAGAAAGATTGGCCTCGTAGAACTTCTTTTGAACCTGGTACCTCAAACATAAAATATGCCTCCCTTGTTAATCTACAAAAGGCGCTTCTTCCGTCGCTACATATTAAGCTTGGATTAATGAAAAACTTTGTAAAAGCCATGGACAAAAAAGGTGATGGTTTCAAGTACCTAAAAGAAATATTTCCACAATTAAATGATGCAAAACCAAATTTATTGGACCTCAAATAAGGAAGCTTGGATTTTTTCCCGGAAAATTTGGGCGCAGTAAGCGACGAACAAGGAGAAAGGTTCCACCAGGACATCAGGGCGATGAAAACAAGATACCAGGGTCGCTGGGACCTCTCAATGTTAGGCGACTATTGCTGGTTTTAAAAAGAGGTGATGCTACAGAACACAAGAGGAAAAAGTGAAAGTTTCTGTAGTTGTATTGATGTTGTATATGCTATCGCATGTAATATATTTTTATTCACATACTCCTATGTCATCTATATATTTTTGCTTAAATTTGACACATTTCACATCTGTTTATAGTAAATAAACATTAGATTGTGAAAATACGTTCTCTCATTTTTTTCCACCACCTGCCTCCTATAACAAAAAAAAACTGTACGTACTACTGTAATAAGCTTACCATTTTTCGGATTTAGGACGACAATATACTTCGTATACACCTATTTTTGTCAATGTTATTTCACAAAAGTTTAAATTTGTCGACCTGAGTTATTTTCTATAATACCCTATTGCCACAGTACGTTCTCACATCTGAACCTGATTCCTGAAAACTGATTCAGTATTTTCCTTTTTTTTTTTAATAAAACTTCGTCCCGTCTTCTAATTAATAAACAACTTTCGAGCGTAATTAATTTGTTTTGACATTCTTTGTTTGCCGGCATCTAATTAAATCAGGTAACTTAATTAACAGAATGGCCGACGGGGTTGTCATCTGGCTCGTCGATTGGAGTGCCATTGAATATACAGGGTGACCTATAGAGTCAGACATTGTGCCTTTTTATATGACTAGAGTGTTCCTGTCATTTCTCATTTTTAGACATACACAATCATAAGAATTAATTAGAGATACCCTTTATTTTGTTTTTGTGAACAGCAGTGCCAATGGGAATTAGTCCTGTAGTCTACTAACCCTACAGTTCTGCAATGACAGAACTAACTAATGGAACTAACAAGGCAATTAACTGAGTACCAGCTAAATAAATCTAAAGGTATAATACAGGGTCCGGCAGGGAGGTATAGAATTTTTTGAAGAGCGTGCAATCTGAGGTGGGGTGAACCTAATGTTTTCCGAACAGATAGAATCTACTCGTTGGCAGATGCCATTTCAGTTACCATGGAGCTGCGGACCACAGCTCATCGCGTGTTTGTTTGGTTTTACATAAAGCAATACCAATTGCACATATCTTTTTTCTAATCTAAACGCTCTATATTGGTATAAAATACACATCCATGAGTCTCACTAAAACAGGCAAAATATGACCCCTTTCTAAAATAAACTATTGAATTGTACTCCAATAAATGATATTCCTACTATGTAGGTATGGTGCATTTTTTGCATCTATATATAATTGAAGTCACGTGATCTATAATGAGGAATTGAAAGCATCAATAGAAAAAAGGCGTCACTGTATCGATTATAAACTTTTATAAGACGCATTTTGAACACAAATCGTGGGTCACTCTGTACATACGGCTTGGGGTGGAAACTTTTTGTTACTCTGGCTGATTAACATTTTTACGCGTGCGAATGGGGGTTTCGTTTTAACTTTTTTAACTCTGATTGGCACCTGCTCTGAAGCTAAAATATAATTCGATATAAAAACGTGATCCGAAAGTAATCAACATTTGTTGTTCTGATGGAGTTTCATTCCTTTTTTCTTTAACGTATCTACTATGTACATATGAGTCAATATTTGGTGTGTGATTTTTTAGGGTGGTCCAAAAAAACATTGTTCTTCCGGCCCTAGGCTTAAATCATAGTATTTGATTAGTTATTACTAATTCCAGAAGATTAGCTCATTTAATTAAGTTTTAGAGGTCGCTCATTGGTGTTTTATTTTCCCATTCAAATTACATGGGAAATGCGTCATTATTCGTTCGTGGTGCCGTTTCGCGAATTATGAAAGAATTTATGGCAGCTCAGATTATTTTCTGGTAGTCGGGGATCGTATAAAACATTTTCAGTGTCGGTAATGTAGGTCTCTTTGTATTCTATTGGAATTTTTATCCTAATGCGACCTCTAAAACCTAATTAAATGAGCTAATCTTCTGGAATTAGTAATAACTAATCGAATACTATGATTTAAGCCTAGGGGCTGGAAGAACAAATTTTTTTTGGACCACCCTAGTGATATTGCTTTGGGACACAGGGGTGTAGTTAGAATAGTGAAATGTGCATTCTCTTATATTAGATATAACGGTATTCAACAAGTTCACAGATAAATTAATTGAAATACAATTTATTTTCATGTTAGGTAGTGCAGACAAAAAATTGCAGATTAAACTGACGTCTTATAAAAGAAACAAAATGTTCCATTAAATTGAATTGCAACTATTTTGGATTAATTAAATAATATAGAAAAAATTACGGGAATATGTACTTCACAATTATTAATATTAAGTATTAAGTAATATGAAAATTAGAAAGTCCATTGAGAATTCTTAGTCCTCTTTTTTGTGACTACAGTAAGGCAAAAAAAAAACACGTTAGAAAATAAAATTACTCGATGAACCTGAAGTACCAGAATGTCATTAAATATTTCCAATCGACACCGATTTAATATTGCCTTATACTTCCATACAATACCTACTCGAGATTTTCAAACCACTGCAGTTTAGGTTAGATTCTTAGGTTTCCTGTTCTATGGTTTGTAATCTCTGTAGTCACCAAAAGAGGTAAATAAATAGGTTATTTCATAATGGCTATAGCCAGGTAAGGGGTCAAATCGGGCCTTGAACTAATCGAGGTTCTGGTTTGGCAGGTCGGAAGTATAAATAAAAAGACTCCTTTAGCTAAATTTTCAGACCTCCAGGTCGTTTCTAGAAGCTCCTAACCTCAAAAGTGTGATTTTTCGTTTTTCTCGATTCTGGGCGCAATTTTCAACCAAATGTTTTGAAAAAAAATCACAGAGTTCATTTTTCTGTTAAAAATATGCTCAATTTTTTTTTAATTTTTTGCCAAATGGCGCTCAGAAAAAAATTTTGAATATTTCAATCAATATTTACATTAGGACGCTTTACATTGGCCAACTTTTAAGTCCATGTTTTTCTTTATATTTTTTTGACGCTCTTTCACGTGGTGCTTAAATTTAATTTTAGATGGTGGTCCACCACCTGTTTGGTGCATCACCTGTTCCACCACTGGTGGAACATCGTGAAAAATCCAAAAAAAAAAAAAACGTTTTTTTAGTCTGTTTTTGCATTTATTCAGCTTGGATTACATTTTATCGAAAATTTACTTTTTTTTCCGCTGAATCCGAAAAGAATAGTAACTTTTCGATAATATGTAATCCAAGCCAAATAAATGCAAAAAACTGCCTAAAAACCGTTTTTTTTTTTTGGATTTTTTCACGATGTTCCACCATCTAAAATTAAATTCAAGCAGCACCACGTGAAAGAGCGTCAAAAAATAAATAAAGCGTCCTAATGTAAATATTGATTTAAGTATTCAATAAATTTTTCTGAGCGCCATTTGGAATAAAAAAATTCAAAAAAAAATTGAGCGTATTTGTAACAGAAACATGCAACTTTTTGATTTTTTTTCAAAACATTTGGTTGAAAATTGCGCCCAGAATCGAGAAAAAACGAATAATCATACTTTTGAGGTTAGGAGCTTCTAGAGACGACCTAGAGGTCTGAAAATCTAGCTAAAGGAGTCTTTTTATTTATACTTCCGACCTGCCAAACTAGAACCTCGATTAGATCAAGGGCTGATTTGACCCCTTACCCGGCTATAGCCTTTGCAGCCAATTTTCAAACTAAACTACTCATCAAAATTACCGTAACATTTTTTACATTATCGCCATTTGCGTTCTATTCGAGTTAAAGACTTGTGGTTTTTAATTTTCTGTAGCCTATAGGGTTGGTTTTAATGACTCGAAGTCGCTACGCTGTGACTTAAAACGGTTAGCCGTCCACACTTCCTGTCGAAATTTGAATTCGCAAGATTTTGACGGCAATTTCCTACAGGATCGACTAACAAGGACGCTGTCCGGTAAAACCTCGCTGTATCATCCCTTCAACCCATTTCCAGACCCTGCGTAAATGCAAAGGGGTGGTTTAGGGGGTCTGGAAATGGGTTAAAGAAATGGGACAGCAACCAAATACACTGAACTTATTAGAGGAGTCTTAAGTGTGCCGAGATGGAGTTTTTACCCGCCAGCGTCCTTAGTTCAATATGTATGTCTCTGAAATTGCCGTCAAAATCTTCGAATTCAAATTTCGACATGGGGT
This sequence comes from Aromia moschata, assembly GCA_029963805.1. NCBI lineage: Eukaryota > Metazoa > Arthropoda > Insecta > Coleoptera > Cerambycidae > Aromia > Aromia moschata. The sequence continues at coordinate 1,636,247 of JAPWTK010000067.1, forward strand.
TGCTTTTTGGGGTGTGGACGGCGAACCGTTTAAGCCACAACGTAGCGGGTATTCAAGCCAACTTTGGGGGCTACCGAAAATTACCGCATGCCTCTAACTCGAATAAAACACAATTGGCGCAAATTTACGTGTTACACTAATTTTGACGAGCAGTTTATAATGTATTTTTTTATATGGGGATCCCCACTTTTTTTATTGCGGGTTTGTGAAGAGAATGATGAGGTAAATATAAAATTAAGTTACACAAACATTCTTTTGGCATTTTTAAGACATGGTTCTTTGATATTGTTTGAAAAGATGTGATATCATTACAATTGTTTTCAGTTTGGGGTAACATGAATTTTAGATACCTAGTGTAATATAATTTTTAAATCGACTGCATCGGAAAATGGAGTCATTCGGCGATTATTCAAGAGTATCGTTTTATGGTAAACATGGGTTATGTTTTTAATTTTTTGCTCTTTAGTTGACGAAACTGAAATTTACCGATTCCCCTTATTTTGGGGCGCCCCTTTACAACATTTTAAAATGGTTTTTGGGTAATTTGTTTTTAATAGTAATGGACAGCGACCATTTAAATTTCATTAACGGTTTTTGAAATATCCTGAAAAATATATTTTTCATACGTCTCATCCAAAGGACTGTAGTTCCCTTACGAATAATTTCGGGACACCCTGTATGAGACTTGTCGTCTACCCAGTACTACGTTTCACAAGGTGGACTGCACGTATCTAATAATAACTATCAAGTTGTATTAAAAAATGTAAAAATATTGAGGAAACGTTTTAAAATATAAAGGATTTAAAGTACGTTGTTTAAAAAAAGTAAGGGAGCCAATTTAGATTTTAATTTTGTCCTTCCTCCATGAGAAGTTAGAAAAACATAAAGTGGCACAATCGAATATGGAAAATCAACAATGAAAGAAGATCCTTTTATCTGCCTACAGCTGTTATTTTAATTGGAAGAGTCGTCCATCAAAATCCTGCGAATTAAAATAATGCACGTACAGTATAATACCAGTGGCAGTGCTGTTCCATCTGGGGATCGTAATGTGCCATTTACTCATGTATAGAAATAATAATTAAAAAGGGATTTAGCGTTGTTGACATTGTTAAACGAATGCCTGCAATAGAATTACTGCGAAATTGGTTTCGATTTTTTTTTCAACCGACATGTGCGCTTGATTATTGCCCATTTGTTTTTATTCAAGTTCAATAATTTGATTTTTTTTTGTTTTAATTATAGAGGGACACAAAACAAATAGTTGGTGTCCAAGAAAGTCCGCTATAGTAACTTTATACACTTAAGAGTGCTGAGTTCAAATCTGGCGGCAGAATTGCTCCACAATCTTTGAGGTTTTCCCCCTAAGAACAAAAATCATTTAGAAAAACCATTATATTACTGAATTACTAAAACAAATAATTAAAATATGATTTGTACCTCCTAACACGAGTTCCGTGACTCCAGTTACTTGAGATTAAGTCACTAGCATATGTTGACATATAATTCCTAAGAAAACAGGTCGTTTTGTCTCGAAGTTGGCGGAACACACTGCGGATGACCGATTGAATGCCAAAATGATATTTCAACTCTAACCCACCCCTTGAAAATTGTCCGCCCTCTCTCGCGAGTTTGGCGATTGTTGATTCACACAAGTGCAAAGGAAGGTTCCGCCTATCCAACGATACCTTTCAAGAATTTTCATCCACTCAAAAATTTGGTGGATGGTAGTCAAGGAAAGAGGGTGATGAGATGCAAACGAGGATTTGAAGGAGACGGACCACTTGGGGTGTGCCAAAAAGAGTTCATGCATCCTCAGGAAGGCTTTCAGAGTCACCCTACGCATCAAGACCGGCTTACAACCCCTCAGCGTGCCAAGTTTTCAGGGGGGAGAGGTGGAGATGGAATATCAACTTTGGCGCCCAATCGGCCGTTCACAGTGGGTCCCGTCAACTTCAAGAGCCTTCATGTAACTCCGTGACAATACAAAGTAAATGTACAATACCTGCGTAAATACAAAGGGGTGACTTAAGGACTCTGGAAATGGATTGGAGAAATGCGACAGCGACCAAATAAACAGAATTTATTGAGGAGGTCTTAATGTTTACCAGGATGGTTTTGAGGTTTTGAACCGACAGCGTCTTTTTTACAATTAGTTCATCCTATATGTCTCTAAAATTGTCTTTTCGAAGTTTTTCAAGAACCTCTCTGTAAAAGTGTTGGCTTACTGTCTGGTCTGGAGGCACAAAATCTTTGTGTTGATCTTTGACGCTTTTTGGGGCTTGGTTTCTGGGTCGTACTCAAACACCCAAGTCTCATCACCAGTGTCTCATCACCAAGGGATCATTTTCAATCGATTCCAAAGAGTCAAGACACCTTTCTCTCCCGATGTCCTTTTGTTCCTGCGAAAGGTTTTTTGGAACCATCTTTGCGCAGATTTTTCTCACCCCAATTCCTTATTCAAAATCTGATGAACAGTGGTGTGATTCAAATTTAATTCTTCTCCAATTATTATTGTCGTCAACCGATATGAACGCACAAGATCCCATATTCCATCGACATTTTCATCGGTTCTTGAAGATGAAGGCCTTCCGCTGCGTTGTTCATCTTCAATCGACTCTCTTCCTTCTGAGAATACTTTAAACCACGGAAAAACCTGGGCTCTTGAAAAAACACTGTCTCCGTAGGGGTGTTGAAGTTTTGCAAAAGTATCCATTGCGCTGTGTCCAAGTCGGAAACACAGCCTGATAGCACACTGTGGCTCAAAATTAATGTCACTCGATTTTAAAACGCACTAGAAAAAAACCGGTTTACGAAAACGGTCACAAAGAACAAACAAATGACTCGAACAAGTTCAAACTTGTACTGAGGGTGCATTACATGTTAATCTACCGCCCTTCCAAGTCTCGTCACCTCAGTGTTGCTAGATACGGCGCTATGTTGCCAGTCTCATTACTTAATTTACACACCTCGTATGTTGTAAAATTCAGTACACAGGGGAAAATGATAATTATAACACTACGTTTATACGTAACTTTTTAACCATAATTTATACGAGGTGATAGCGTTTATTAGTTTCTTAATCTGAATCTTTTCTGTATCATCTCAATATTTTCTGTAAGTCCCTCGAAAAAGTGGACCTCCTGTGTTCACATAGTTATTTTATTATACAAATTACGCCCACTATCTCTCCGTTTATCAAATTACAGTAAATATCTACAATTCTCAGGAAAAAAAAATCGGAATGAGAAACAAATATTTCCTCTATATTGCTGAGGCAATCTTGCCTTCCTTCCCCATTAAAAAGTTTTTTTATAAATTGGTATGGTAATAAAGTGCTTCCTCCGGTTCTTTTATGAAATATACACAAAAATGCCGCGTAGGAAAACTTCGACTCGAGTTTGTTTATCAAACCTTTTTGCAAGGAAGTTGTTCCAAGTATATTAGGCGAAAGGCTGTATCGTTAGCTCCTTAAAATAAAAAAACAAACAAAGTTTTAAAGAAGACGAGACAATATTTGCCTCTCCAAACAATAATTAACATTTGTTGCTATATGAAGATATAATTTTAATTGAAATACGAAGTGTACATACGTACACCTTAAATCATTAGGTTGGGAATATTTTGTTGTAAACCATTTTATTAAATGTTTAACAAAATGCGTTTCATTACAGTTAATATTATTTTTTTGCAAATAAGTAATTCATAAAAAAAAATCGCTGCCTAAGAAATCATTACCTCCACATCTATTTTTTTCATAATGTGATGCAACCTGTGAAAAGGTACCAGCTGTCGGAAAAGTATGTATGCATGTACAGTATGCGTGTACAGTAGAAATAAGTCGTTGGATTGGAGCAATAGAAGACGAGATATCGATTTTTTCGTGTACAGTTCTGTTCCAAACACTTTAAATGTGTTTTTCTCAAAATTACGATTTTACGTATTGAAACTTTACCTGCTTTCAGTTCGAGCTATATTAACGCTAGAGACTTCATTTTTTTTTAAATGAAGCGAAATTTATGCTCTATCGAAATCTGACCCCCACCCGAAAACAGTTTTTCCGACATCTGGTACCTTTTCACATGTTGCATCACTAATTAAATAAAATCTCTATTTTACATTACATTAGTTTATTATTCGAAAAAATTAACAAACGCGTTAGATTTGGACATAATTTGCATGGCCTTCATGACATTTATGATCTTTGTGGATTTTATGACCTGTATGACGGGAACGAGTAACCGAGTGGGCTAAAGCACCGTCTTTCCAGTCGTGCGCATTGTTCGAGTCCCGGCTGGTATCGCTTTCTCTGTCGGGACTTGATATGCAACCACTGATACCTTGGTATAGGTGTGGATGCGTAGATACCTATCCAACCGTACGTGCCTAGATCTGGTAATGTTTGGAGTTTTCTGGGTTTCCTCGGTACTGTAAAGCAAATGCGTTACCGAAATAATCTTAAAGTCGCTCCCAGGGCTCTATAGCAAATAATAATAATAGCCATCCCTTCCCCGCACAGATCCTTGAGGGGACCTCTGGGGTTACTCTTCGGAGTAATAGGCAGATTATTATTATTTTATGACACTTATGACCTGATTGACCTCTATATGGCCCTTACTATCTGTATGAACTTTGACCTATATGACCTGTATGAACATGACGTATTTATGGCCTGTGAGACCTTTGTGATGATCCTTATTATTATACGATTTTCATGAAATTTTTTAACTGTATGACCCTTACGACATTTTTGAGCTTTGTGATTGTGACCCTCATATTTTTTTATGACTATGATCATTGTGGTCATCAATATTTGTTTGATCTTTGGGACTCATATGACTTTTATTACCTCTGTGACCTGTTGATAGTGATAAATAGAAACCGGAGGTTAATAATAGATTTTATAGCGTACTTTACCGGGGAGACTCCAGGATACCACTATCAGCAACGCTACGAAATGTTAAACAGGTCTTACTATACATCTGATGGTGATTGTTGTAACTGAAATAATCGCCATAGGAACCATAGTCACAAGGGACAGAACTTGCATACACACGGTAACCGATGCTATAACGTGTCTGTACTGCTACTTAAAATTGACTTATAAGATGAAAAAGAGCGTTCAGCAAGCGTTTTTAGGAGCCGTCCGGCCGCCTGCATGTAGGCCTGCATCCGCCAGTAATAGCAATACATGGCGTTTATTTACTTCAAAGTTCTCCTCGCCCCATAGAGACTGTAAATTACTAAGCACACACTCATTAATTGTTTCCGCATTTACGCTCCAACACCCTTGAAGCTTCGTATTAAATGTCCTTCCATGGCTTTTGCCTCATCTAGTCCTCCAACCACTACGTTAGCTATGTTTTCTGTCCTTTTACCTTCGTCGTTTCATCAATACTAAGCCATATATGTTTATCGTGCATTTCCGAGACAATGGTTTTTTGTTATGTCCTCATACAGTGGTGCTATGTACAGTATAGTAGTGGCGTCGGTGAGTCGGAAAAAACCCTGAAAAAATGATCTCGATTTACCCGGATCGATAGTACCTCCTCCCCCCGTTTTCGAGGATGCTGAACACGATGCCGGTGTCAGAATGTCTCTTTGCTTGTAAAAATTTCCTTGTAAAAAACTTCTCCCCCTTTGTAAAAAACGTTTTCGAGGATACTGAGCACGGTGGTGGTGTTGAAGATGACTTCCAACCCGCACCAACCCCTTCACCGGTCACAACTCCCCCCAAAAACGCCTTTTCCTCCGTTTTCGAGGATGCTGAGGACGGTGGTGGTGTTGAAGATTATTTATGACCCCCACCAACCCCTCCAACGGTCAAAAACTCACCCCCAAAATGGGTAGTTTTTTTTACATCAGCGGCAAAACGTCTGCCCCCCCCCCCCCAGCTTTCGAGGATGCTGAACACGATGGTGGTGGATGACTTTTTTTTGTTGGCAGGGATTTTCAAATCCCTTCAATCCCCAAATCAATAAATAAATCACCCCTTTCGTGGGTGAGTTTTGGCTGGTGGAGGGGTGGGTGGGGGGGGTAGCAAGGGATGTTGAACACCACCACCGTGTTCAGCATCCTCGAAAACGGGGGGACAGACGTTTTGTCGCTGAAAAAATAAAAAATCACTCCCTTGGGGGGAGTTTTGACCGATGGAGGGTTTTAGGGTTTTTTTACAAGGAAATTATGTAGGGGGTGGTTTTTAACCGTTTTGGGGGGTTGCGCAATCCCAAAGAGACATTCTGACACCGGCATCGTGTTCAACATCCTCGAAAACGGGGGGGGGGGTATTCTCGATCTGGGTAAATCGAGATCAATGTTTGTCCGACTCACAGACGCCACTAATAATCGTTTAATAGTTATTTCTGCAGGCAGACTAACTTCGCCGTACTTTCCACTCACAGCGTTCTAGACAAATTGTCTGAACTCGGGGTGATCTAATTGGCGAATTGAATATTACACTTCCATCATTTTGACTAAATCCAAGTTAAATTGTCTCTGCCTGTCTAGCGCACTCACACAATCACTTACAGAAGCTTTATTTTTATTTGTAGCAAGATGCAGTGAAACATGATTTTACATGCCACGTCAATACACTGTCACACACGATAAAACAAAGTTCACTGCCATTAAAGGCAGTTCCGCAAAATTGTTGTAACATGCGACGGACGCTGTCCCGACATTTTTACAAACTTATTCGACGTTTCGTGCACACGAATGATGCATCAATCAGCGCAGTTTAACTAATATTAACAATAAGTGTAAATTATGTTCACGTTCGCGACTCGATCTTTGGCACGTGCCGTAACTTGGTTAGAGTGAGGCGCACGACACGGCAGACGGGTTATATTCCGGAATATAAAGGCGTTATTTGTTTGAACAATGTACATACACTACCATGCAAAAGTTTGGAAGCAAGCACACTTTAGGCTAAACACACATGGCTAAAATTGAAATTATAAGAGATCTCTCCTTATATTTAAGCTAATTTTGCTGCAAGCTAATTCGCGATTACAATAAAACATTTAAAATATTACTTGTTGTCATTACATTGAATCATTTCTATGTATTCCCAAGTTTTTGAATGCTATTGTATCTACAGTTGATGTAATTTATTAAGTGGCGCATATAACAGTATTCTAGACGCGTTAAGACCGGTCCCGGAATCTATTATTAACCTACGGGCTCTAGTCATAAATATGAACAATCTTAAAATATATTAGTTCCTATAAAAATAATTTAGTTTCGCATTTATCGGTATAAGTTAATGTGAGTCATTTTATTAAAAAAAAGTTGCAAGATATGTTCTTAAGCCGTATCAAAAATAAAGTAGTTAGTTTTAAAGTTATGGCGATTTTTCCAGACCCTAACATCTTTCAAGTTTTTAAAAAAACATCGAATATTATCTTCGAAACGGCTCGGTTTAGGAATATGTTATGTCAAAATTGTATGCTAAAATCTCACCCTGTATATGTACGTATTAGGGTGGCCCAAAAAAAATGGAATATTTTTTTTATTTGTGTCTCGTGTGAAAATATATTAATTTATTATGTTATAAACGCCCCCGTAAAAAATCAGCTCAAAAAAAATTTTTTTTTAGAGGTCGCTCAAGATTTTTAAAAATTTCCAAAATCGTCAGAAATAGATTTTTTTATTTTTTTTCCTTGTCTGTTATGTTATTATTTTGTAGGTTTAAAAAAATGTCGATTCTGAAAATTTGAAATCAATATTTTAATTTTTCATAATTTGTCACTCATAATTTTTTTACTTTTCAAAGTAGTGTACCTAAAATGTTTTCGAGCAATCTCTAAATATAAATATTAATGAACTATTTTTTTTATTGAATTTGACGTACAAAAGATTAGAAATAAAATACGAGACACTTAAACAATTTATAAAAAGTATATAAATTAAAAAATTATAAATATTTGGTATTTACAATGTAGTCAATTTTGTCTCGAGAAATTCTTTAAGTGTCTCGTGTATTATTTCTATTCTATTGTACGTCAAAATCAATAAAAAAACAATTAGTTCGTTAATATTTATATTTAGATTGCTCGAAAACATTTTAGGTACACTACTTTGAAAAGTGATCTTTAGAAATTAAAATATTGATTTCAAATTTTCAGAATCGACATTTTTTTTCAACCTACAAAATAATAACGTGACGAGAAAAAAAAAATAAAAAAATCAATTTTTGACGATTTTGGAAATTTTTAAAAATCTTGAGCGACCTCTAAAACATTTTTTTTGATCCGATCTTTTACGGGGGCGTTTATAACATGATAAATTAATTTATTTTCACACGAGATACGAATAAAAAAATATTCCATTTTTTTGGGCCACCCTAGTACGTATGTAGCTACAGGGTTTGTCCGGAAAGTAATGTCAGTGAATTTTTTTCCCGAGACTGTACGCGCAAGCCCGCGCTTTACGTGCTGGGATTGTGGTGGGGGGAGGGATCTGGTAACAAGATCCAACAAGCGTCAGTTGGATACCGGTCGTTGTAGCGGTCGCATCACTCATTCTTTGAGAGTCGTTACAGTGCAAGAAAAAATGCAACGTTCGCTTGAGCAACGGATGGCGATCAAGTTTTGTGTGAAACTGGAGAAGAGTGCTGCGGAAACCATTCCAATGTTGAAGAGGGCTTTCGGCGTCGATTGTCTTTCGGACAGGCAAATTTTCCGGTGGCACAAGGCCTTCGCAGAAGGTTGGGAAGATGTCAACGACGAGAACCGCGCTGGACGGCCATCAACCTCCAGTTCCGACGACAATGTGAAACGTGTGCGTGACTTGTTGAACACTGACTGTCGTCTAAGTGTCTGTTTAATTTCCGAAACATTAGACATTACGAAAACCATTGTTCACGAAATTGTGTCGGAGTCTTTAGGAATGAGGAAGGTGTGCGCGAAGCTCGTGCCAAAAATGCTAACGGACGATCAAAAAGCGACGCGCGTCGAAACCTGTCAATAACTTTTTGGACACCTGCTTTCCTTGATGACGTCATTACCGGGGACGAAAGTTGGGTCTTTGAATACGATCCGGAGACGAAGAGGCAAATAGCGGAATGGCACACGCCGAACTCCCCTCGCCCCAAGAAGGCCAGGATGTCCAGGTCAAAGATCAAAACAATGCTGATTGTCTTTTTTGATTGCCGGAGATTGGTCCATCATGAGTTCGTTCCGCAGGGACAACAGTTAACCGGAAAGCTTTACGTCGAGGTGCTGAAGCGGCTGAAACTCAGAACGTGAATCGCGTCCGCCCAGACATCTCAAAATACTGGAAGCTTCACCACGACAATGCGCCTTCGCACACCTGCTTTTTTCTGTTTCCGCGCCTCAAAACCCCAATGAAAGGACAGCATTTTGGGTCGGTGAAAAACATTCAGAAGGCTTGCATCGACGCTTTAAAGGCGATTCCGGAAAACGACTACCGTGCGGCTTTTGATGCGTGGAAGACCCGCTGGAACCGATGTGTGGACGCAGAAGGAATATATTTTGAAAGTTTCTAAAGATTTGTACACATATAACCAATAAAAACCATTTTTCAAAGCTCACTGACATTACTTTCCGGACAAACCCTGTATTATAATTTATGTTTATGCGTTTCTCATCTTCCACTTAGGTTTCCGTAATTACGGTATCTGTGCGAACTCCGGATTATTATTTTGATATACTTCCATATCCACCTTTATTTCCGCACTTTGATCTTTCTGTATTCAGGAGTTTATGGAACCGGCTAATTACTTAATACACATATTATACATGTATCCGTTCGTGTGTAAAGGGACTAGGGGAACGGCTTACAAATCATGGTCATTTGTGCACAAAGTTTCCACAGTAGGTGGACAGATGAAGCGGCAAACGCTGCGCAACACGAAACTGAAATAGCAAAGGCGAATATTAAATTTCAGTGACCTATTATACGGAAGAGGAAGTTAGCAGCCTACATTAGTGGACGGTGATGTAGAGCAGGGCACCAACCACTTGATATTAAAAATACGAATTTTGAAAGCGCAAAAAGAAACGTTAATGACTGGTTTAAAAGCGTATCGACCTTTAACTTCCTGGCTGCGTTATGACTAGAGTTGGTGCGAGCGCGGAGTGTAACAGGCCCGTAGTCAGTTTACGAATGAAAATGTTAAAAAGTTCACAGAAACTATGTTGCATCATAGTACATTATTAAATATTATTGCTATTACCAAGCGCGAATGTCACAGGGCCGACACTGTGCATGTCCTGCCCTTGACTCGTTGGCCTTCACAGCTCACAGCTGACTTGCATTACGAAAACTGCGCTAGCAATTTTAGTTATTTATGGCACGCTGTAACAGACAGCCGCCGGTATTGCATCGCGTTGATACGTTTAGTTTTTACGTATTCGCCGTGTGTTTAAATAACTTTATAAATATGAATAATTACTAGTTGAGGGGAGAAGTGAATAAAGTGAGGTACCATGCCAAAGGTGAAAAGAAATAGACGGGAAGTATTTCAAACGTGGTTTGACAGTGATCCCGAGGGTTTTAGGGACATGCGTATTCAAGGAAATGACCTTTTTTGTACTGTGTGTGAACGCATTATAAATTCTTCAGATAAAACTAAGGTAACAAGACATCTGAAAAGCCATCCCTCGTCCAGCGCCGACAACTCCGTAGTTTTCTATGAACTTACAGAAGCCTTTGTTGCAAGCAATATTCCATTAAACGAACTAGAGAACCCCAAGTTACGTACGTTTTTAGAAAAACATATGGACCGAAAAATTCCTCATGAAAGTACTTTAAGACTTGCATATATTATGTCGACCGGGTTTACAACAAATAGTGACATCAATACGCGAAGACATTGCGGACAATATCGTGTATTTCATTATAGACGAAGCTACCGATGCTTGCGGGCGTTCAGTAGCTAATTTTTTAATTGGTGCGTTAAAAAGTGACACTGCTAGTGACAGCCACCCACTAGCTTCTAAGGTTCTGGATAAAAATAATCATGAAACGATCGTAAATTTTGTTAATGACTGTTTTAATTATATATGGCCCGATTAAGACGCTACAGATAAAGTTTTTGTGATGCTAACTGATGCAGCCGCGTACATGTTAAAAGCAGGAGAAATTTTATCTAAAAAATATACAAAACTTATTCATTTCACATGTGCCGCTCACGTACATAATCGGGTAGCTGAGAAAGTAAGAGACAGTTTCCCTTTAGTAAACACTTTTATATCAACTGTCAAAAAAGTTTTTATTAAGGCGCCTACAAGAAGGGACGTTTTTAGGGAGGTTTTACCAGACACACCTCTGCCTCCCGAACCAGTTATAACTAGATGGGGCACTTGGTTAGAAGCCGTAGCATATTACGATACATATTTCGATGCCATAAAATATGTTATTTATAGATTAAATCATAGTGACAGCAGCGCCATACATACACTGCAGGACTTACTGAAGGACCAACATATTCGCGATGATATACATTATATTAATAGACACTATGGTTTCGAGAATTTTAGTTTAATCCCCAATATTTTGGGAATCAGCTCTGCTTAAGTAGAAGGATATTTTGCCATATCTTCGTTTTGACCAATATGACATGTATGGCCTATATGATACGTATAACCTTTATGTCCAAAATGACCTTTATGAATACCTCTATATTATCTAATTTGAAAATTGATATTATAATAAAAATAAGAGTAGAAACTGGTGTGATTATTGGATTTTTTTACCTATACTAAAACCTATAAAATGATACATCACACGTATGTTTCTACTTTTATCAAAATTCAACAAAATAAACAAATACAAACAAAAAAACATCATTAGCCAAATTATTAAATTCAATATTTGGTTTGGCCAAATGCATACGGAGCACACTGTACATACGTTTTCACAACTTTTTGATATTTTCTTTATATTTTATTCTAGTGCCCATCCCGTACCTCCTTATCTATAAGAGGAGGGGACTGTGGATTAAGGAATTTTAAGGAACCTCCATTTATAGACTCTTACATTTTTATAGAAATTTTTGCACTGTGTAATTATTAGAATTTATGTTAAAAAAGAATTGTCCTATATTGAATTCTCTCCCCTTTCAATACCCTCAATCAATCGTCCATCCTATTAAGCTAAAAACCTTCACAATTACAGACTGTCATGTTAAACAATTGTTTCAAATTTGAAATATAATCGATTAATGTATCCCTTAACCGATTAAACTTAAAATCTTCGTACATAAGTGTTCCAAATTTCAAGTTGATTTAAAGCTTTCTGGAGTTAAAGTATACACAAAGAAAAGGTTAGCAGACAGACAGACATACTGACAGATATATATATACCTGTGTTTTTCCTTTCACTTTTCAGAATATTTTTGACCTATTTAACCAAAACACATTAAAAGAAAAATTGTCATCGATACTATTGTGACGATCCGATTGAGGCAATGAATCACCCTACGCTGGCCTCGGTAAACAATAAACAAAACAAGAGTGACTCAGCGACACCTTATCGCGTTGCGGAAACATCCCGAGAAGGATGTCCGAAAATACGGGCAGCGGCCAAGAGGGTATATAGCGGCATATCGAGGCGACGATTAGTTAGTCTTTGACATAAATTTACTGTGCCGTGAGCTTCGTAAAACATTCGAATATAAATTGTAAATAAATTAGTGGTTAGTTCGTATTTGTATTTCGTTAAATAAATTGTGTTAGTTGAAAGTGCGTGTTTGAGTTTTCCACACCTAACGAATCCTTTAAGTGGACAAAACGTTATACTATACTTTCAGTTCAATACGTGGATGTGGAAGTAAAATAGGTGTTCCTTTAGTTTTGGCGCGGAGTGTAATATTTTAATTTAAAAATTTGTCCTACCTGTAAACGTCATCGTGCATTCTATAAGACTCGTCTACAGCGAAGCCCTTGACGTTGATTTTCAAAGTTGACACTGGTGACTGAAGGTTATTTTGCGAATAACAAAAAAAAAACGTGGGGATAAATGGAAGAGTCTATTTTTAAACTCCCCGGGATTGTCAAGAGTCTTGACGTTATGATTCTATATAAAACAAATTAATCTCGAATTTATAAATATGTTTTATATAATGCCCGCTTTATTATACAGATTTGTGCGTAATAATACGAGATAAAAAAAGAAGAGGAAGATAATAAGTCTCCGACAACGGATTTCCTTATTTCATTTTCCAAATTGTTTCGTATCTTCCGCGAACTTTATTATGTGCCCCTAGATTACCGTCCTTAAAATAATATCGTGGCATTTCTCTTAATAATGCCGAAATAAATTGTTTGGGATAGAACAATGAAGTGGGTTATGTCAGTCAGTGGCGGCTGGTGCTAAGGTTTGCAGATTGCGCAACCTCCAAGAAATCAAAGAATAAACGCCATTTTTATTTTTAAATTTCAATCGTAATATTAGGCTGTTGGAAAAGTCGTGGCATTTTTTTGGGTGATTTTCAAGGCTCCTTTATTAATAATATAATAAATCATTGCCCATTTTGGTCGATGGTCTTTTGCCATCTTTCTGTTAGCTGCTTGATTCCGCGCTCGTAGAAAGACCACTCTTTTCCAGCGAAGAACTGGGTGAGATGCTCTTTGATGGCATCATCAGAATCGAACGATCTACCATTCAAGTCTTTCTGCAAGGAACGAAACAAATGGTAATCTGATGGGGCAAGGTCCGGTGAGTAAGGAGGATGAGGCAAGACTTCCCATCCAACCTTCAGCAACTTTTGGCGAGTCACCAAACTTGGATGGGGTCTCGCGTTGTCGTGGTGGAACACTACGCATTTGCGATTGATGAGTTCTGGCCGCTTCTTCGCAACAGATGTATTTAAATAATCCATTTGGCAACACTACACATCGGAATCGATCGTCTGGTTCCGCGGTAGGAGCTCGACGATAAACACCACGCCTTTATAATCCCACCATATAGAGAGCATAACTTTCCTCTGGTGAGGATCAGCTTTGGATGGTGTTTAGGCTCACTCAGTTCCATTGCACCACGATCGCTTACGTCGAATATTGTTTTAAACAATCCATTTTTCATCGCCTGTTATCAGGCGCTTCAAAAACGGAGCGATTTTGTTGCGTTTGAGGTGAGTATCGGCGATATTGATGTGATTGGTGAGATGAATTTCTTTGAGTTCATGAGGAACCCATAGACAATGGAAAATCGGATACATATTTGACAAAAAAACGTCCAAACTGAATATTGACGACCACGTTTTCGTGAATGTCGTCGACCACGTTCCACGAAAGGCTGCATATGAGAAACATTATGCATAAATCAAATTTAATCATCATAAGCACAATCAAAGTCGAACTTAAACATCTACAATAGACACGACTCAAAGAGAAAATAGAAAATATATTCTCTGATGATGGCTGAATAAAGCCGAAACATTAGAAAAAAAAAAAACAAAAACTTTTTTTAGTTTATAAAAACAAACTGTTTTTATAAACTGACCTATAATCCCATAACAAGTTTATCAAGTTTATACATCAAACCAAAATTCCTCTTTTTACCAGTACCAGTAATATTTTGTTGATGAATATTCGAATCTAAATGTCTTTCACACCCGCGGCGTCTACGAAATATATATCAAAGATTGCAAGGAATACATAAAATATATGATACGTCTATTATAAAATCCTCGTAATTTTCAATCATATTTTTCAGTCTATCCACAAATGGTAACGACTGTGCCATTATTGCAAATATCCACACAAAACTAGATAATATGTAAATACACTACACGAACTGTAAAAGAAATACGTACACAGTGCAAAATACGTATGTACACACGTTTATTAGTTAATCACTCACGACACATAACATAATTTTAAATTCGGCGTTCTAATGTTCGTCCGTCGTGTGTCGGGCTACTACTAATTCGAACAACGGAACGCTTGCTACGCTATAAGTGTAAATTGCATACAGGCTTCTCTCGCTTCTGCACCAGAGTCCAGCGTGTGCTAACAGGCACGGTCAGTGGAACGGGCAAGAAATACACGCGTACATCATTTACAAGCGTTGTAGCACACTTTTCAGACCCTAATCATAACTGACAAGACCACTGACTCTATTATTCCACTTGCGTAGGAATCAACAGACATGACATTATTATATGCAAGATTCCTCATTGGAAAGCAAACCACGTTTTACATATACACGCATGCACCTTAGTGAATTATTTCCTTGCGTAAAATAATTTCCTGTTTGACCTTTGCATTGTGAACTTGCATACACGTCTTCCTTATTTTCCTATTATTAAGATTTTTGCATGTTAATTAACTTTATTACTGAATTGGACGTTACTGTAAAAGACAAAAAAAAGTAATTATTGTTTCCAAGGGTACTTCAAAAATAATACATAATGAAATTTTATAATGTTTAGTGTATATCATCATAACATAGTATAAAATAAAGTCGCTTCCCGCTATCTGTCCCTATCTACTACCTATGTATGCTTAGATCATTAAAACTACACAATGGATTTTGATGCGGTTTTTTTTAATAGATAGAGTGATTCAAGAGGAAGGTTTATATGTATAATATGTGCATAATACAGTAGAGAAACACTGATAATTTTAGAGGTTTCTAATGTGATGTCGTAAACCGTGCGAAGCCGGGGCGGGTCGCTAGTCAAGAATAAATTTCTAATGATATAAAACAAATAAAACAAGACTATCTATAGTTGCAGTAATAATGAGCTTTCTACTATGACATCGAAATGAATAACAAATAAGAAGACAGTTTAAACAGTACCTATATAAGTATATAAATGTTTTAAGAGCCTTAAAATTTCTTTCAGATTAGACTTGAACAATTAAAAATACTTAGTTGATCCCTGTTTCTCATTTGCAACCCCCACCAAGCCCAGCAGAAGAAAAAAATAGAAGAAATGAAATTGGGGGGGGGGGGGGTGTACTTTGTGCAGAAAATGTTTATTTACATTTTTTACATAAATTCACTGTAATATATTCACTATCAATATATTCACTGTAAATCGCTGTACATTCACGACGGATTCACAAACACATGTAGCAGACGAAAATGTAATACTTTTGTTACACACATAAGCGCTTGCGTCGCTCGCGGTAAATTCAAAAATGAAAAAAACAATAATATTCGCTTGAGGACGATACTTTTTCCGAAAATTGTCGTAAAATTCCGAGTGGGTATTTTACCCACGCGGAATTTTCCGGTGGAACCCACTGTACCCATAATATGTTCTGCCGGGCCTGACCCCCACATTTTTTTAGCACGAGCCTCCACTGATGTCAGCAATTCAATAACGGGGAGTTACAGGAACGCACGAGTCGACGAAGTACGCACCGAATATATGAAATATTTCTGTAAAATGTAGGCACATCAGGATAATAGGGTAACATTTCGACGGCTAATACTTTTTGCTTAAAAAATCTGTTTCTTTAGCCACGACGGAACGCTTTCCTTTTTTGCGTCACGAAAATGAAATAAAAGAAGCATGTCACTAAATCTCCAGAATACTCATATAATATAATTTATACTTCAAATAAACAAAATTGACATGTGGTTGCTATGGTCCATTTGGTCCATTTTCGTTCATTAATATTTGAGGGACATACAGATTTATTGACTAATACTGGAAATCAGAAGTAAATAGTTCAATTTACTTTAGCGAATGTTATAAAGAACTACAGTGCAGCAACAGTAACTGTGCCCTTGGCCGCATTAGACAAAATCTGAAATTGTGCCCTTTTTTTAGCTTCAGCCGTGAACGATGCGAGAACTGCAGCCTGTTATCATTTGTTTGTGGGTATCTCTTACATCTCTGGGGTGTGGTCGTACTAAACTCATTGTGCATAATTCACGGGCAAAGATATTTTGGTTTTACAGTTCTGTTTGGTTGCAATGTTCCCATTTCTATGAACTGTGGACCATGCATGAATTCTTTGAAATGTATGTCTACGTTTCAATCACTATGTGTACCTACAAATGTTCAAATTCTTCCATAAAAATTAAATTTCAATAAAAATTGTATGAATTGAAATGTTCGCCTTCCGTTAAACGCTTTACTTTTAGCATTAAGTGGTTATACTACCCAGGCGCACTGAAAAATGAAGCTTTTTTTTTTCTGATTTTTTTTTGATACCTATGTAATGAATCAAAATGAAATTTTGACACTTGATTGGGTATTAAAGTATGCATAAATATTTTTTATTTACATTAAAGTTACAAAATGGCGTCATAGCTTCAGGTAACACGAAACACAATATTTCTGGAGGAGAAAATCGACACACTGTAGCAGTCTTCGTACACCACTTTTTTTCTTAATCTACATTCGTTTTTCTTTGGATGTACCCAAGTTTTTATTTATTTGTTGAAAATTCGCAAATTGACATCAATTTTTTTTCATCTTAATCTTAACTATCTTAAATTGTTTATTGCAAATATAATTATTTATCAATCGCAAAAATTGTGTGTACTTCGATAGATAAGAAGCTACAATTAAAATTTCAACTCTATCGGATAAAGACTGACCTATTTCTAAATCATATAAATAATACAGCTATTGTAGCGTCCTATTAGCTTCTCTAAGATTGAATAACGCCATCTAGATTATATTTCGAGAAAGTATAACTCATTTGTACCGACGAAAACTACCAATAAAACTGTAATAATAGAGCAGAGTGGCTATTTCGAATGTTCTGGACCGCTGAAACATGTTCGGAAAATAAGTTGTAATTTTTTTTTTAAACTTGCCCCCCCGTCCCCCCCGGGTAATATAACCCCTTAATGTTAAAAGTAATTAACTTGTATCAGTAGTGTTAGAAGTAAATGACTTTTAAAACTGCTGTCCTAAAATGACATTTTGGATGGTAAAAATAAAAGTTAAAAACTGTGCTTTTATTAATGTTTCCGGAAAAAAAAAATTGTAGTTACACTTGCAAAGAAATAAAAAATACGTTTGTGTTACATTTTGCATGTAAAATGTTTGTTTCAAGGCAAATTCTTCTTATTTTGTCAAATTCTTCTTATCTTGTCTTATGTATTTAGATTATAATTTTTAAAGTCAAATATCTCGAAAATTTTCCTTTTCGACATACAACTTTTTTAATATTGCTTTACGAAAAAATGTCTTTTTCGAATGTTGA
Source organism: Aromia moschata (assembly GCA_029963805.1). Classification (NCBI taxonomy): domain Eukaryota; kingdom Metazoa; phylum Arthropoda; class Insecta; order Coleoptera; family Cerambycidae; genus Aromia; species Aromia moschata. Next base: position 1,654,390 of record JAPWTK010000067.1, read on the forward strand.
AAAAAAATTTGGGTTGTCAGATAAAAAATGTCATATCTCAAAAACTAAGGACAATCTAGAGATGCAATGAATTGAATTCTGTGTCGTTTTGAAAAACAAAATCTATCCGCCTGTTTTTGTCGATTTAATAAAAAATCTTATTTATTATTTGCTTATATAATTTTGCTTCATAGATGGTTTTAAATTTGCGTTATTTTTCGTTTTTAATATCGATAGCCTGTAGCATTTATTTGTTCGCCGTCCACACCCCAAAAAAACAAAACAATGTGGAAATTTGAAGTCATTTGAATATCTGAAGGAGCAAGAATAGCATTCGCCCTTGCTTATGAAGGCTTTCTGAGTCACTTCACGCATAGAGATCTGCTTAGAACCCGTCAGCGCGGCAAATTTGCAGCGGGTCAGTTAGTGGTGGAAATCCCTTTTGACTGCGGTTGTCCAGTCAACTTCAAGAGCCTTCAAATGGTGCCCGAACACGAATTCGATACCAAACGGTACCCCACACAGCCTCCAACAGGGACGGAATGAGAGAGGGTTGACATAGAGATGGCCTGGAGGAATGTTTGAGTTGTCAAAGGTGGCAAACGAGTTGTGACACCCCAGACCAATTTATTTAGCACCATAGAATCGCCCAACATAAGTTAGAGCATGAAAATTCCAGTATAACTGTAGAGGTGTGCCTAACAAGGGTTGGTAAAAAGGGTTGGAGGGATAGGACAACGACCAGCCCAGGTCCAGCGTCCGCAGCTAATATTGTAGATCTCCGAATTGCCGCCAGAATGTTGTGAATTCAAATTTCGAGATGGGATTGGCTTTTGGCGTGTGGACGGCGAACCCTTCCTTACCCGACGTAGCGACTTATGGCTGTTGAAACCAACCCAATAAGCTATTGAAATTTAAAAGTCTTTAGCGCAAATAGAACGCAAATGGCTCTAATTTAAAAAGTGTCCCATTAATTCTGAAGAGCAGTTTGTGTTCTCTAATATAATTTTAGGTCGTTGTCAGTTTCAGTCAGTTAGAAAAGAGATCTGGGATGTTAGCGTAATTGTGCCATGTAAAAACGACCGCCAGCATGTCATCCGTTTTTAAGTCTGACCCTTATCAAGTTGGCCATCCTTCGGGATACCGATGGGAGTATGCCTTTACGCAAATACAAAGGATTACCGCAGGTGCTGACCTTTATTTCTTATTTAGGTGACAAATCGAGAAAATCGAACCTACATCACTTCTAAGTTTCCCTAAAAGTTGTTAGAGTGTCAGAGACGAAAAAAAAGAGCTTCTTTGGAACGAAATTCATATTACATCTTGAAGTTAATACTCTCAAATGCCTCCAAATCGATTGTTAAGGTTGCTGTTAACTTTTTGAGTTACGTTTTACACAAAACAAATTAAGGTGAGGTTCAAACTAACACGAAGGGGTACCCAAAAATAACCGGAATTATTTTTTTAAAAGTTATATATTTTCAATTTTTTTTACAAAACAACCTTATCCCCTTCAAAATACTCTCCATTACAACTAATACATTTGTCCCACCGGTGCTTCCACTGTTCGAAACATTTTTTGTAGTCATCTTCAAAAATGGCTGATAGCTCCTTCCTGGCTTTTTTTGACCTCTTCAATGTTGTCAAATCGATGTGCTTTCATGCCCCTTTTCATGTGTGGAAATAAGAAAAAGTCGCACGAAGCCAGGTCAGGCGAGTAAGGTGCGCGGGACAGCGGAACCATGCCATTTTTAGTCAAAAACTGGCGAACAGAGATGGCTGTGTGTGCAGGTGCATTGTCGTGGTGGAAGAACCAGTCTCCTCTCTGCAACAAATCGGGTCTTTTTTTGACGAACACTGTTGCACAATCTTCTTAAAACTTCCAAATAAAAGGTTTGATTGACGGTCTGATCTGGCATTTTTTTTGGACGGGGTGACAATGGCCTTTTCTATTGGCTTGACTGTTGCTTTGTTCCTGGGTCGTAACCATAACACGATGATTCATCAGTCATCACCAGTAATGACCTTTGACAGAAAATCTGGATCAGTTTCAAGCTGTTGTTTCAAAACACGACATGTGTCAACTCGACATTTTTTTTACCCACTCCAACCAATAACCCACTCCAAGATAACCCACTAATCTCTGACAGTTGATCAATTGTCTGTCAATGGTCTGTGAACACAAGCTCTCGAATTTTTTTTCAACATTTTCGTCGTTTCGGGCAGTTGATGGACGTCCAGAACGAAGTCAAAATCAATCGACATGTCGCCATTTTTAAACCGAGCAAACCACTCGTATACTTGAGTTTTTCCCATAGCGTCATCTTTGTAAACTGTTTTCAACAGTAAAACAGTTTCAGCAGCATTTTTACCGAGTAGAAAACAAAATTTCACAGCTGCACGTTGTTCACTTAAACTTGCCATCACAAAAAACTACATACTACACGTATTATGGGCATACTAAAGACTAATATTATAAAAATCGTAATTCCGTTTTGACCGGAATATACCAACAGTCAATAGACTGTAATTGTGTTAATCGATTGACCCATAATTAAAAACTCGTAACCTTGAAATAATTTATAATCCTTATAGGGACGTGTCCATAACACGTCCCTATGGCAAAATTGTACAGTTTTTGAGATATTAAATTTTTAGTGTTAGTATGTTCTCGTTACCCAAATGAAAACGATAAATAATTCAACGTTTCAATCAGAGGTGCCTATGAATCCTACTATTGACACTCAGCCAGGCTTTTGTTTTTAGTCGCACTATTTGAATCATGTAATGTACCACATATTTATTTAAATACAACAATATTACTAAAGGAAAACTAAAAATGCTGTTTTATTTTTAAATAAACGGTAAAACAGTAAAGAGATAAGTCAGAAAGTCAAAGCAAAAGATTGATACAAATTAAAAAACCAAAACAAACCGGAAGTACGATCTTTATGATATTAGTAAATTTTTTATAATTTTTATAAAAGTCTTAAGTCCTTCTATAATAAGTTAAAAATATCATATTAGTTTGATCCCCACTTTCATTTGTTTTGTATAAAACGTAATTTTAAAGTAATTTTTTTTTTTCGGAAAAAATAAGTTAGGATCTTTATACATATTTGTTTTTAAATAACAAAAAAAAAATAGATATTTGAGACTAGTTTTATTTTTCTGTCGTTTGACTAATCAGTCATAATTCGATTGTATTTTTGAAAACAGCAAATTGTAGCGGAGATCAGGCAAAAAAAAATTTTGTTCTTATACTTTTCATCGCCTGCCCGTATTTAAAGAAATATCAGCTGTAAAATGATGTCAAAGAAAAAAAAAACTATATATGGAATAATCAATATCTAATCTAAAAAATCTTAGATTAGTTACTTTTCATAAAAATATTTATGAGCATACTAAGGCTAATTCTTCCGAGAATCCTGACATAGAAGTCAAAGCATGATAATTACGAAAAAAACAAAACAAAACAAAAACAAAAATATTTATGACCTGTTCTCTGAAAATAATATATAATGTGCTTTAAAGAGCATAAAAGTGTAAAATTTATTAACCTCCAGAACTTAAAAGCTTTTCCTGTTCCTCTCATAAATAAACAGCGTTGCCTACCTGAGCAGATAGGTACTCACTTAATAAAATACGAACTACTTAGGAAAAGGGTACTACTTAGGGTTATTAACGGGTCTTCAAGACTGCGTCTAAAACTGATACTATCAGAGTAGCCCAGATGGTGTAGTCGAAAAAAAGTAATCATTAGGGTTCCGAACGTGTGCTGTAACGCAGGGCCGGACTCGTAATCCGTCATGTTATTGACGGAAATTGACATATTATGAGACATAAAAGACAGGAGTAAAAATATGTTACTCATGTATGTGCATACCTACTGCTTGTATCAATTCAGAAACACCGACTGTCCTCATGCTTGTAGAGGGAAAATGATCATTCCACATCTACTGAAGTTAAAGGTGCAAATTCAAAATAGTTCACATGGACAGTGATGGTCACCTCATGTTTATTCGGTGGTGGTATTCTTCTATTGAAGATAGAAAATAACTTATCCCCTTCATTCTGCTATGTACGCATTAGGATGATTCGTACTGTATATATTAAAATTTAAAATTATGCTATTCATTTACTATTTTTAACCAATTCTCACATTCAAATTGATTATGCAATAGACGGATTCGACTTACTCAATGAAAATCCCCTGTTAACATTCAAAACACAAAAAACTAAGCAGCTGTACATTTTCATTGATTTACATAACAATTGTGTCACCAATACACTTGCTTCTTCAGATGTACGATTATAGGGTATCAGTCCAGTAGGCAGGGAGCTAAAATCATCAAAAAGTATTCTTGCGACATGCAGGGCAGGTTTTTACGGATTTTTGTATTTTTTCCCGTAGAATACAATGACCGGGGTCCGTAGAGCAGCATCCGTATGGAACATTGTTTAACCCTTTAACGGCGCAATGGACATTTTTAAGACCCCTACTTTCGGCTTATTGTATCTCTTATTTTCGACTTGGAAAAAAATCGTGATACAATGAATTTTATAGTTTGAAGGACGCTCTTTCCGATGGTGACCATAAAAAATGAATATTAAAAAATTGCATTTTCATGCAATTTAGTTTTTGTTTATGACCCCATTGGAAAGAGCGTCGTTCAAACTATAAAAGAGATCACAATAAGCCGAAAGTAGGGGTCATAAAAATGTCCATTGTGACGTTAAAGGGTTAAATTAACAATTTATACGAAAATTTTCATATTTTCGCATATAACCGTTCCTGTGCATTTTCGGTATATAAGGTACGATGAAGAAAATTTTTCCTTATTGAATTTAGAAAATTTTAAGCCCAACCGGAAGTCTCTAACAATAAGTGCAATTGTTAACTAACAATTGGCTAATAAAGCTGAAAAAGTGCTTATTTTAATTATTTATTTATTCGAAAAGTTAAGCAATTATCAGGCTGAAATTTCTTGAAACAGTAGCTATTTGTAACTAGAAGTTACCCTGAAAATTTCAGACGATCGTTTAACAATTTTACGAGTAATCAACGATCGAATTTTTTCGAGAAGCCTTAATTAACAATACTGCCATTTATTTATCTACAGTACGATTTTGATCGGCTTAGGCTAGAAAGGTCACAAATCTCTTCTAGTTTTTGAGACTTTTTGAGATTTTTAAAAATATTGAAATGGACCAGTTTTATAGCGTTTTATACGCGACTACCTTTTTTGATGCGACGTCATTAATCATCTAGCGTTGTTGCTCGGCAAATCTCGGAATTCTGGACTTACTTATTGTTATTACTCATTATTATACTTACTTATTATTATTATTTACTCATCAAAGTCGTACTGTAAATAAAGACATGGCAGTATTGTTAATTAAGGCTTTTCGAAAAAATTCGATCGTTAATTACTTGTAAAATTGTTAACCGATCGAGCTGAAATTTTCAGGGTAACTTCTAGTTACAAATAGCTACTGTTTCAAGAAATTTCAGCCTGATAATTGCTTAACTTTTCGAATAAATAAATAATTAATAAGCATTTTTTCAGCTTTATTAGCCAATTGTTAGTTAACAATTGCACTTATTGTTAGAGACTTCCGGTTGGGTTTAGAATTTTCTAAATTCAATAAGAAAAAAATTTCTTGATCGTACCTTATATACCGAAAATGCACAGGAACGGAGTTATATGCGAAAATCAAAATTTTCGCATGAATTGTTTATTTAAACAATGTTCCACATGGATGCTGCTCTACGGACCCCGCTCATTGTATATTACGGGAAAAATACATGGGGATCTGTAAAAACCTGCCCTGCAGGTCGCAAGAATACGTAAAACTCCCTGCCTACTGGACTATATTGAATCGAAGAATAGAGGGCATGTATTTATAATGTATAAGGGATTCAGCTTTGTATTAGGTATAAATTAGCTCAGTAGATGTTGACCTTTTCAGACTATTTTATAAATTGGTCACGTAATGGATATTGAACAAAATGAATAACGGGGATATTAATTTCCGTTTCATCGTTATACAGTAAATTTGAACTATTTGATTTATTAATTTCCACAGATTGAGGTATTGATTGTTGTGTTTCCCTTTGTTATGTACAATATCGAAATAATTGTCGTCAAATTAATATTTATACTATGTTTTATGTACATATGTTTTGTGTTTATTCAAATATTCTTCCTATTTGTCTTCCAGTTGTGGTACAAGTCAACATGTAGACTATTTATCATTTTTAATAATTTTGCCTGCCTGTTGCAACAAATTGCATTTGTTGAAAAATACTTATACCTTTTTTTGAAAGACAAAATTGACTTGTGTGATTTTTGTAAAAGCCTTTCCATAAAGGCCTATTATGTAAAAATATTTTATTTATTAATTTCCACAGATTGAGGTAATGATTGTTTTGTTTCCCTTTGTTATGTACAATATCGAAATTGTCGTCAAATTAATATTTATACTATGTTTTATGTACATATGTTTTGTGTTTATTCAAATATTCTTCCTATTTGTTTTCCAGTTGTGGTACAAGTCAACTTGTAGACTTGTTTTGCTAGTTGTAGACTTGTATTGACTAGTACGGGTTTTGCCGTAAAGTACAACATTATACAACACAAGTTTCCTCACTAGCGTGGAAAAAACCTCCATGTTTAAATCGAGTGAAGAAAATTTATATTTTGGAAAAGTACATTTTATTTTTATTTTTATGAAAGTGGATAATAATTTAAAATTAAAATGATTAGTCAGGAAGGGCTACCACTTTCAATGAATGCTACTTTGATCCATTAATGTTACTTTGATGAGTTCTTTCACAGTGGCCGCTCGTATTAAAAAAAATATGGGGGTTTCAAATAGATACTTATGAGAAATATGCCCCGACCAAAAATAAATGTTTCAAGGTCGAATCTGAAAATTAGAAATTCTAAGGCTTTTAAAAATATTTATACACTAGACGCAAAAATTAAGGGATATAAACAAAGTCCTAAATTTTTAGGTTATTTTCAAAGACCTATAACTTGAGGAAAAAGTGTTGTAGAGAAAAAAAAAAAAAGGGAATCGAGACTCCAAGTTTCTAATTTTTGGATCTTGTTTAAAATTTTTTGCATAAGCAGTTTTTGAGTAATCATAAGAAAACCATCGAACAACATTTTTCGAAGTCTTTGGTTGTCTGCTAAAAAGGTCCACGGACCTCAATATATTTTTTTTAATTTCTTTTAGATAATTTAATTCTATTTAATTTGACCTGTTATTGATGTATTGCTATTGATGATATCTGTATTGTATTGATGATGTTCTGATCATCTGTTCTGATCTGTTCTGATGTATTGATGATGACCTGTTATTGATGATCTATTTAATTTGACCTCAGTGGCGGCTGGTGATAAAGGGCACAGGGGCACGTGCCCAGCCCAAATTTCAATAGAAAATATTTTTTTTGTATTAATTTACTATAAATTACTGTTACAATAATATCAATTAATTGTATACGACAAACTATTCATATTCTAATTATTATTCCTTTTGTACCACAAATAATGATTTTTATCACATATATATGACAGAGTATCGATCGAGCACCGAGCCACCGTAGTCTGAATTCCTCGCATTTCGCGCACGTGGGCGAGGGCACACAGTTTCCAGCCCTCGTTCTTAATCGGGCTTTTTCGGTGACTGGTAAAGTTTGGCGACCATTGCAGACAAAACGTCGTTAAATCGGTCGAAAATCAGCTGAACGAGTCACACTTGTTGAGTGACCGTTTTTAGTTTTATTGTTTATTTTCTTCGCTGAGAAGTGTGTTTTTACTGTTTTTGATTGTGAAACGTTTCAAAATGAATTCGGTGGACTTTTTATTGACTAATAAAGATAATACATACGAGATCCGAACGAAAATTAAACGGTTAGGAAGGCCGATACTCGATTTGATTATTTCCAAAACAGACGTAGGAAAATCGCAAAATTATTCACGAAATTTTAATAGTAGTGTCTACGACAGATTTAAGTGGTTATGTGGGTGTCCTAATAGAAACATTACATTGGTAGCTAATGAGTAATCCTACTGACACACCCTGTGCCCACCCATGTAACACACCCACGAGCCGCCACTGTTTGACCTGTACGATGATTTTTCGCTGTTCATACAAAATTGTCATTGTTGATTTTGATAATCAATTACTCTTAAATAATGAACGTACAGAAAATTCAAGTAGGGTTTTGAAAAAAGTATTCTTTACAAGTAGTAGTGATTGGCGTTTAAAAAAATTGAAACGCAATTGTTGATTGAAAAAGAGATAAGAAATTGCATAATTAGGAATATTTGCATAACTTGGCATAATTTTGCAAATAATGGATAGACTAAGGATATTGATTTCAACCTTAAAGTATCCCAAAGAAACCCCGATAGTTTCAAAGCGCTGCGATTTTTCTTTCATAGGGCTCGGAATAATTGAAATTCATTTGTGCTAAAAATCAATGTAAGGATCGATTTATCACTCAAGAACAGGTCAAATTAAAGAGAATTAAATTATCTAAAAGACCTTTGTGATGAACATATCGAAAAAAAAATTGAGGTCCGTGGGCCTTTTTAAAAAACAAGCAAAAATTTTGGAAACATTTTTTTCGATAGTTCTCTTATGATTAGTAAAAAACTGCTGATGCCAAAAAAATCAAACTCAATACCCAAAAACTAAAAACATTTCAGCTCCAATTTCCTTTTTTTTTCTTTTCCCTACGAACATTTTTCCACAAGTTGAAAAATGATAATCACCTAAAAATTTGATATTTTTTATATCCCTTAATTTCTGTGCCTAGGGTAGATGCACTATTTAAATTTTCTTGTTAATATGTTATTCATAACAATGTTATATTGTTACATTGTAGACAATGTAACATTGCAGCTCAGCTAGAGCTGAGCTGCAATGTTTACTTTTCCAAAAATGTGTAAAGTGCATAACATTTTTTCATATATTGTCGCTCCCATTACCAAAAAGCGTACCTATCTAATTTTCAAATAAACTAAAACACTGCAGGGCAAAAAAGTTTGGCCAGTAAATAATTGCATTCAAATCAATTAATATGCATCATTGTTACCATTGGTAGTGTACGTACCAAGCACTGTAACACAATTCTGTCCCAACATATTATACATTATGTAGTAAAGGTGTTTGTGGACTAAATCTAAAATTCACATTTTTTTTAAGTTACGCCTTTCTGTAGCGGGGGCGACGATATGCTGTTACTTCACTACATGCATCCTAATTAATTGATATCAGTCAGTCTCGTTGTCTCCAAAATTGTTCATCACCAAATGGTAAGCAAAGGAAACAAAGCGCAATTTTTTATATTACAACCGCAATCTATTCGATTTTCTATCGAATCTTTGTTTATTTACAAGACGCTATCTGCACAATATTTCAATATGCAAAAGATCCCCAAGTATTTTCAGCTTTGTCTGAAAAATGTCGACTACAGAACAGCTGCGCTTTTAAACATTGCGTTGCAGTGGGTTCAGCTAAACTTTCAGGAACTCTGTTATTTCGCTTTTGTTGAATGTGCATTGTTCTTAAAGATTTCCACAACTAGTGACAGCACACATAAAAGGGTATCTATAGTATTAAATAAAAAAGACAAAATTTTTTTACGAATACAAATTTAGGATCTAATTAACTATGAAGCACTATTCTGAGGACTTAAACACTGCGAACAGTGGACGTAGGCTTTCAGGCTTAGAACAAGTGACGGGCGGCAAAGTATACAATAAGTACGTGGCGTGCAACGCCCCCTGGTATTCCTCTCAGAAACTTTTAATGCGATTATAATATATTCATAGGAGTGCAGCGGTTTCCGGTACGTTCGCGTTCAGGATGTTTTGTGCGGGCTGTCGTTCGCTAGGAAGTTATTTTTAATTTACCTCCGGGTTTGCGAATTATGTAGTAGTAATTCCCGCTCTTTCAGAAAACGGTATGCGTTTATGTCAGAAGTACGTTGAAGGTCAATTATTTTAATAAGGAGATATCGTTGTAGAAGAAATTCATATTTACTTTCCTCCTATTGTTTGTTCAATGCTCTTGGTTTACATTGTGTAGACAACGTGTCTGATCATGTGGAAACCATCGTTCTGTATTTATATTTATATCATTTTAGAATTGATTATAATATGCGTTCAACAAAATTTGACCTCAAAGTAGGCTTTGCCAATCAAACGTTCGTTTTTGATAGGTTCAGACTAATAACAAAAAACGTTTAGGGTAGAGTCCTATTTCAGAAAGAGACAGACAATTGAAGGACAATGAATTATTTAATTGAAGGAATGGATATTCCGTCGAAGACTGTTATTTTCATATTTCTTCAAATTTGGTTCTGAATACCGACTATAACACGTTTAAGTGTGTTCTTGGCTACATTATTCAACTGTTTAGGGAAACCGGGAGTGTAGAAAGTTGTGGAAAACTATTTTGAAAGAAAATATTCGTTAAGTTATCGGAAGATGCTTTCAACGCTTCTGTGCTATTCTGTTGTAACTTACTGTTGTTACTTACAGGTAAGTGCTGTGTCTGATGGCACTGTTTTAAATGATGACGCCACACTGTGTTAAAAAGAGACTTACACTTGTTACACTAAATCGATTACCATTGAAGAGGAGTTGTTTCAGTGGTTTTCAAATAACATTGGTCACAATCTGGACAAACAATCTGGACTAATCTGGATTAATGTAATTATGTAATGAAACTTAATCAGATAAGACATTTTTTTTCTGATTAAGTTTCATTACATAATTACATTAATCCTATATTATAATTAAGTTTCATATCAATGAATTATGTAAATTTTGCCGAAGCCCATCCTCATGTGCAGAAAGTTGGTGTTTGATGAGCTATCATTCTGAGGAGAATAACACAGGCCGACAAATTTAAACTTTTGTGAAATAACATCGACAAAAATTGGTGTATACGAAGTATTTTGTCGTCCTAAATCCGAAAATGATAAGCTTATTACAGTAGAACGTACAGTTTTTTTGTTACAGGAGACAGGTGGTGCAAAAAAATGAATACAACGACAGAAACTTTCACTTTTTCCTCTTGTGTTCTTTAGCATCATCTCTTTTTAAAAACCACCAGTAGTCGCCTAACATTGATGGGTCCCAGCGACCCTGATATCTTGTTTCCATCACCCTGATGTCCTGGTGGCACCTTTCTCCTTGTTCGTCGCTTACTGCTCCCAAATTTTCCGGAAAAAATTCAAATGTGAGTGCAAAAAATGCATTTCTATCTAACTGTTCCACTTTTGAAGTTTGGAACTAAGAAGTTCCGATTTCTGTTTTGACAATCCCAGGTCACGGATCAAATCATTTAAGTCATTCTGCGTCATTAAGTGAGGTTCGCTACTGGTACTTGGTAAAAATGTTGGGTCACCAGTGGTATTCTCAGGAAGTTGAGGATAAAATTGTGAAGAAGAACTAGAATCGCCGGGAAAGATGTTGTCTAGGTTTAAGGGCGTAATCGGTACCGGTAGTTCCTCGCTATGAGGAACTGGCCTAATTGCAGAAGACAAATTTGGATACTGAATTTTGTCCCTTTGCACTTACGTGGTCGGTAGGTTCTCTCCACACCATAGGAACAGCAAACGGCATAGACTTTTTCTTGCGTTGCAGCCACTGCACTAAGTTTACATGACAACTCACACAGCAAACATGAGGAGCCCAAGTTTTATCTTGATCTCCAATTTGGTACTTAAAATATAAAAAGTAGGCTCTTTTGACTTCCTCAGATATATGTAGATCTAGCTTGTGACTTGAAAATAACTCGTCCGCATATATAACAAAAATTATCCGCTGGATTTTTACAACATCGACGACTAGAACTTATATATTACTTATTATATAACTCGACTTAAACACTTGACTGTACTGTAAACGAGACAGAAACAAACTAAACTCTAGACAACAATAAAACTGCACTTAAAAGTTCATAGAACCCCTTTAGCGTCCCGTGGCAAGTCAGGTACAAATAATAATTTCAATTATTAATAGGATTACCCCGTAATATAGAGACATCCAAAAAAAAAACGTCATCAAAGTTGGCCGAAAAAGAAAGACGTATTTCTATTCTTAATCGAATGTATAACCTTATTTACTTGTCAAAACTGTCACATCATATGACAGCTATTGTTTATTTTATAAATTGTAACAGTTACTTGTCAAAAGTTTGACATAACCGAAAAGCATAACATGACCGATATTTCCATCTCTATCGTTCATAGCGAGAGTTGATGACGTTTTTTTTATGTCTCTATATAAAAGAGAAACAGGTAGTTGAAAATCGGACGTGCCAGGTCATTTCTGTGAAAAGGTTATTTAATATCTACCTAAATGAAACGCAAAAAGAGCATTGTCATCAATGTTACCAAAATCATGTTGACCTGTGTAATTGACCCAATTTTCTCCAAATTCTACCAGTATTTAATGGAACTATGACTTAAAATGTTTACACCTTTCGTAAATCAGTTGAGTAATGACGAAAATAAAAATTACGAGTATTTCCAGCAAGATGGTGACTGAAGACCTAACACTACGGGTGAAACAATGATATTATTATGACCAATACGACTTTATGACCTTCATGACCATTATGACATATGAGTCATATGACTAATATAATCTTTATGATCTGTAGGACCTTTATGACCTATATGACCTATATGGCTAAACTTAATTTGATGACCCATATAACTTTTATAAACTGTCAGATAGGTCATAATAATTATTGTGTTCGAAATGGCCATAGTAGTAAAAATGTGACATTTGACTTCCTCTACTTCAAAAATCTATAAAACGACAAATCATATGAATATCTTTAACTCTTGTCCCCCATCCCTACCGTGGGATACGTAGGGATGGGGGACAAGAGTATCGCCAAATTATGATTTAATTTGGCGATACATAATTCCCAATACATAATATGTATATAATAATTCCCAATAATTCTCTTACATTTTGTTTATTTAGGTCCCCCTATACTCTTAAGAAGGGGGGGGGGGGGTACGGCAAAAGAGATTAGGATTTTTTTAGAGCATCATCCCAGAGTTTAATTAGTGTAACTACTAAAATTAATGTTAAAAAAGTTTATTTGAACCCAACCTCTCTCCTGTTAAACTAAAAAACTTTACATATGTTGTACATATGTATCAAATTTGAAGTGCATACATATCTAGTATCGTTTGCGAATTACCTGTAGACAAAGAAAATGTGTGTTAACCCCATTTATCCCCTAAACCCTTAGCTCAAAATCTAATCAGCTCCAAATCTCGTCATAATACATAAATGCTTCAAATTTCAGGTTAATAACTCAAAGCGTTCTCAAAGTTGTGCACGCAAAAAAAAAAGGTTAACAGACCTATAGACGGAATTCTTTTTTTTGCTCGCTTGAAATCTCGATGTTTCAGAACATTTTTGGCCTCGTCAGCCAATCATTTTTTTCAATGTTTAATAGATACTATAATTCCACTTCACACCGCTACATGAATGTGAAAATAAGTAAATATGCCCGAATTGTATATTTCTACTAGCTGACCCGACGTTGTCCCGCCCTTTTAATATAAAATTTTATGAATAACTTGACTATGACGCTACTTATCGGATCTTAGCATATCTATGAACCATCGTCTCCACAGTACAAATACATATGTATATTCTAGGAATATAGCCTTAATCGGTCATGTCGTTCAAAAGTTGCACGGTCACTAACAGACGCATATACGATTTTTATATATAAAGAATATTTTAGGTGAACATTTTATAAACTGTCTATTTTTGCATTTCTAAAACGAAACACCCAACAGTGTAAGGTGTGACATCCCGTAATATTCACGTTTCATCACAGGAACCTTTTGATACGTATGATTATAAATTATTCATACAGAGGTGCAGCGGTTTACGGTACAGCTGCATCCGGGCCAGATTTTCCAGGCCCCTCGTTTCGTTAACAAGTTATTTCTAATTCATATCCGTGCCTACGAGGTGTGCATCCATACCTCCTTCCTTTCCATTTTCCAGTAAAAGCAAAACACTGTCGACATCAAAAGTACTTTGTCAACAAATACACTAGGGGATCAAATATTTTTTCCTGACAAAGATATATAACTTGCGATGTCATGTAGCAACATTGCTTGTTTCAGTGATGAAATGTCTCTTTTCATGTAGTGTTTCATCCACAGTTACCCACATTTCCAGGTCTCAAAATAGGTAAGTTTTTTTCCAAAATGCTCCAAAATATTGATTACTAGAGCTCGTAGGTTAATCATAGATTCCAGAACCGGGTTTCATGCGACTGGAATATAGTCATATTTGCCGCATTAATAAAGTCATTTCCTATATGTACACTGTGTATGGAAAAACCTAGGAATTCCGCGAAATTGGTTACAAAACGAAAAATCAAAGTCGTACCCTATGGTAACTTTCAACGAGGTCCAATGGTGACCTACGATTAGACCTTGAATCTCAGTATCAAGGTCATTAGAACGTCAACTTTGTTTTTTGTAATGTCAACCCGCATTTTTGATGCCACAATCGAAAAGAGCGGGAAATTTCACATTCAGATATGTATTTAGATCTGAGTTTAAGGTGGCCTCTATGGGTTGGACAGAGGTCAAACTACAGTAGCATAGTTTAGTTGTAAGATGGCGAAGTATTACTAGATGGACCTGCTTCCCAAACGCTTCTTGGTAGTTCCTTGTTTAATCAACTAATCATCCGACAAAGTAAACAAGTATGCACATATAGTAAACATTGTTTTGACTTCCGAGCTGGTAAGGCAGGTAATTAATTCACCGATCTTCAGAAGCTGAATGAATGCCGATGCCGTTTCGTCGTATTATAATGGAAACGTTTGTGCAAGCAAAACTGTTATAGTATCGTGTATTGGTAGCTATTGAATATTTGTATATATTATATCCGTAAACAAAGCTGGATAATGAGTTAGGTCAGGGTAACTGACTGTGACCGGAGGCTTACTTGTGGAACCATTAATTGTCCTTACTGACGGTATCGTACAGGGCCTTCGTTTATATTTTAGCACCCACCTACAGGGTTCTATAGGGCCCATATATAGCACCCACTTACAGGGTTAATATAAAAAAATCGATTCTGTCATTTTTTTCAAAAATACTTTAAATGACTCTTGACGATGATGATATAACTGTTGGTATTTTGTACCAAGATGTATTTTGCGTCAAAACATAGCAATCCTTCTTCAGAGAAGGAAATAAGTAAATAATATTTACTTATGTCTAAAATTGGGATACGGCACCGCAACATATAGGCAACTCGAGCAGCGTGTGATGGGGGTTGCCTCAGTTTTATTCGATTGCAGTGGTTCTGTGGCAGCCGGAGCTGTTGTACAACCACAACTATACTTACGTAATACTATAGGGTCTATTGTTGTTAATTTTAATTGAACTATGTACGTGGTAGGTAGGTACCTACTTATTTATGTATATTTCTGTAAAACCCTAATTTTCACGTTTCGGCGTGTACCATTTGTGCATTTGTGTAAATACGTGACAAACCTCTGGTACAGCTTCTTTCATCCCTGTTAATAACACCCGCGTAACGGTTCGGGTTTCCCAAACTAACTTGCGGTTGGGTTTTCCCCTAATTCAGTTTACAACCGTTTACTCGGGCTTTTCGTTTTTCGGGGAACCTACCTACCTACCTGGGTCTGTATTATAGATCGGTCTCGGAACGTACTTTCCGTTTGGACAGTCAGTCTCCGTCAGTCCATCTTTAACGTTCACCGGCTCCAAACCGATCTAAGCCGGTCTTTCATATATTGTAAATATGTGAATAAATGACTGTGTACGAGGGGGTATAGAAAAGTAAGGTCTCCAACGTTGCCATTTCCCAACGCGAATTGCTAGGTAAAATCTGACAACAGCGCTGCATTCCTTGGTTCTCCCCCCACAGTCTAGAACTGTCCGCACGACCTTGGGGCGCTCAGTCGCTACGTAGTAGCCGTTAAGGATGGAGCTCCCCCTGCGCTCGCCCGCCAGGTGTGAACTGCGCTCAGTCATTCGTTTTTTGAATGCAAAAAGGTTTCTTCGATAGAAATTCATCACCAATTAGTGGAAGTATACGGTGAGAAGTGTATGGACATTAAAAACGTGCGGAAGTGGTGCCGCGAGTTCTCTGAACGCCGGGAAAACGCCCATGATGAGCAGCGGTCGGGGCGGCCGAGTTTACCGGACTCACTCACAACTCAAATCGAGGAGATGGTGCGCAATAACCGGCGAATAACCCTTCATGAGATAGTGGAAGGTCTTAATGAAGAGTGTAGCTACTTCACCGCGCAGAATAGTGTGTCGGAGGTCCTCGGTTACAACAAGGTGTCCGCCAGGTGGGTCCCTAGGTAGCTTACCGATGAACACAAGAGAAAGCGCGTGGAATGTGCCACAGAATGTGTCCGTCGCTACGACGAAGAGGGCGAGGAATTTCTGGACTCAGTTGTGACTGGAGACGAAACATGGGCACATCATTACACCCCGGAAACGAAGCAACAGTCGAAACAGTGGCGTCACTCGACCTCACCGAAGCCCAAAAAGTTCAAGACACAGAAGTCAACGGGGAAGGTTATGGCGACCGTTTTCTGGGACAGGAAGGGGGTTCTTTTAGTGAAATTCATGCCGAAAGGACCACAATCAACTCAGAAAGCTACTGCGAGACTCTCAAAAAACAAAAGAAGGGGTATTCTCACGAAAGGCGTGTGATTGCATCATGACAATGCGCGGCCACATGTGTCACATCAAACGACTACCCTAATCAAGAAATTTGGCTGGGATGTCCTCGAGCACCCTCCTTATAACCCAGACCCTCCTTATAGCCCTCCTTATTGCACCCAACGACTACTATTTGTTTCCTGCTACGAAAAAACATTTGGGGGGACAGAAATTCCAGTCCGACGAGGAAGTGCAAGAAGCAGTCGTCAGTTCTGCGTGGCGTGGCTTCGCGACGCGGCGGGAGAGTGGTACGACGCCGGCATTAGAAAGCTGATTACCAGGATGCAGAAGGTGATTGATCGTCAGGGTGACTATGTAGAAAAGTAGCTAATTGTTCAACCTTTCCAACGATGTAAGTAAAGTAGTGAATACAAATTTGTATATGAAAAAAAATTGGAGACCTTACTTTTCTATACCCCCTCGTATATAGCCGATTAAAGTGCTTTACTTACCACACCACCCTCGCCATAATACGTTGAATAGTGTGATAGAGTTTCATAATCAAATATGGCAAACAAGCGAAAATATAGTAGTTACTTTCGTGTAGGTATTATACTAATGATGTGTACGCCCCTGTGGCGTGTTCCGTTTCGGCCAATTTTACCTATATCACAAAAATATAATGGAAGAGCAATTAATAAATTGTTATTTGAGACAAATATTAAGAGAACAAATATTTTCCGATATTTGTATCGGAAACTAACCACTACAATAACAGTAATGTAATTTTCTTAACAATAGAAGCTTCAGAACTCGACATACTAGGGTAGGAAATTGCAGCATTACATATTGGCGATACATGTGTAGAAGAGAATAAGTTAAAAGACACCAGTAAGGACAGACAAAGACAGTTAGATGCACCAGTGTTTCACGCTTGTGTGAAACGTATGACGTAAAACGTTACCTGCGCGTCAGAAACTGGAATGTGGAGGTGGATAGACACCGCCCATCACCTAACGAACTTGAGTGAGTACTTCTTAGTACTTTTTCGCAGCGGTGAGAGTGCACATCGACAGCTGTATGAAACGAAATTCTTACGTAATTCTGACTTAAAATTATCCCATACACTTAAAAGAAGTGTACGAACATAATTGTATTTATTTTCAAATTTTTGTATTGCTCAACTAATCGGTCTGCAAGAAAATAAAATTGAAGTTCTATAAAAAATAAAAAGATATAAATATAAATCAACCCGGTTATAAGACGAAAGAAAGAAAAAATGCCTATTGAATAAGTGGTTCAAAATGTCGCCCCTTTGTTCTTCGCAAAACCCTGGTCTATCGTAAAACTCAGTTCTTACGCGTTCTAACATTTCTTAAGCGTAACAATTTAGGACTTGTACAATTCTGGCCCGTAAATCATTTAAATTTCGTGGTCTTTCATGTTCATGTCCGTAAACAGTTTGTTTTATTTGTTAAATATTTGTTTGCATTTAAGGAACCGTTTATAAAAAATGGCCGAACGTTGGAATCGCCTAAAATACCAACTGCGTACGCAAGGAATACTCGAGTGTTTTTTTCCGTAGACCAATAACGATATAATAATTCAATTCACACGTGCGCATTATAATTTATGGGCGGGGCGTCCCGCCTACATATTTTATTGCTACCCTATCACGAAAGACAGAGAATAACGCCCATAGACTTTTAAAATGACATGTTAGTCTGGCAACTATGGATATAATATTTCTCTGTCAGTTCCTCTATCTGTCAGAGTTTATTCTTTTCTTATTTATTAATGCTCGGCTTTGAAATCTTGCACTTTCCTATAGTGTATATAAGAGTTATAATTCAAGACATACGGGATCGATTGCACGGCATACTTTGTTGAAGTTTTTTTTTATCTAGATGCCATAAGTTCTTTTGAGCAAAGTAATGCATACGGCATGTTACAAAGTACAATCACATGGCGTAAAATGCGTTAAATTTAAAGACATAAGCCAGTGATTGAAGAAATGTCATCAAGTGGTGGGTATCACTGCCTAGAGATTAATTGTGGCCATACTACTCTTAAATAGGGAGGGTAAAAAATCGCCAACAAATAGTCCAGGCTATATAGTTTATTTTTTGAAAAGAGTCCTGAATAAGGTTTCTCGGCGCGATAATAAGTTAAAAAATAGTAGAAATGGATTGTGTATGTTTTGGATAAAATGGTATATAGGAAACTTAGTAAAAAAAATCGATAAAAGTGCCGAAAATCTTTTTTTTGCGGATTAAGGGACGAAAAATAATTTTTTTTCGTAAAACAAAAAATAGAACGTTGTAGCGCTTGAAAACAACGAAAAAAAATGAGTTTTTGGTGATTAAAATCGGTTCAGAAGTTTTTGCACAAAAAAGTAAAAACCGATGAAAAATGCCCATTTTTTGAAATCGAATTACGCATGAACTTCTACTTAAAATGTAGCATGAACTTCTACTTCTACGGCTTAAATTGTAGCTTTTGATCGTGCCTATCTGCAGTAAAAATTTCATGCAAAAATAATAAGAACTTTTTGCATAAATCGAAAAAAACTAAAAAAAAAGTATTTTCGAAAACGGCTTGAACAAGCCGAAAAATTAAATTCCCTACAAATCCATTATCGTGACTTGTGGGAGAGGTTTATTCAATCCACGCGTCCACTTCCCCTTCACTCGACCAAAAGCTACAATTTAAGCCAAAGCAGAAGTTTCTGCGACCATTGTAGGTAATTCGATTTCAAAAAATGGGCATTTGTCATCGGTTTTAATTTTGTTTGTGCAAAAACTTCTGAACCGATTCTGATCACCAAAAACTCATTTTTTTCCTTCTTTCAAGCGCTACAACGAGCTATTTTTTTGTTTTACGAAAACAATTATTTTTCGTCCCTTAATCCGCAAAAAACTGGTTTTCGACACTTTTATCGATTTTTTTTACTAAGGGTCCTACATACCGATTTTATCCAAAACATACACAATCCATTTCTACTATTTTTACCTAATTATCGCGCCGAGAAACCGTATTCAGGACTCTTTTTAAAAACTGAGCACTTTTCTGCTATATTGCCTGGATTAAAATGCGAATTGCCCCACCACATAATCACTGACTCGTCCTCTGTGTAGGACATGTTTGACAAGTATGGCAATTAAATCTTATTCTTAGGTGTTACTTCCTTCCTTTTTCTCGGCTGGCTACTAATTTCACGACACATACTGTACATCGTTACTTACGTCATGTAATCTCCATCTGCGAAATGGTGTCTACGAACATGTGGGATATCCCAATGTTGACCATTGACGTACCAAGCCAGGTTTGCGGGTGGATTTGACTTTTCCGACGTGCAGTTGGCCTTGAGCGTATCTCCGATCTTATATCGCGTCTTCAAGCCCGTTATGTACGGATCTTTCTTGGGCAGTTCCACAACCTGAAACAAGATAACCAATTGAAAATCACTAGAAGTCAGTAAAACACTCCTTATGAGATGAGATGAGATTTTACCTTTAGGAACCGGTTCTTTGTGCAATTTATAATACAGAATTTTAAGAAGAGGCGATATTATTAGACTAACGGCTATATCGGCAGAATCAGGGATCACGGATCGCGAAATGAGGTTTTAAAAAAAATTACAGAAAGTTGTTAATGGAGTACA
The DNA here is from genome assembly GCA_029963805.1 of Aromia moschata. Taxonomy (NCBI): domain Eukaryota; kingdom Metazoa; phylum Arthropoda; class Insecta; order Coleoptera; family Cerambycidae; genus Aromia; species Aromia moschata. Next base: position 1,674,765 of record JAPWTK010000067.1, read on the forward strand.
CTGGTTAAACTTAATTACGGCTTCAAAATCTGCACACACACGTCGTTATTGTCGGTCGAAACGCAGTACCCGGCGATATTAAAGAACTCCTTTTGTAAGGTTAAAGTTAAACATGTTTTTTATGAAGGAATAAACGAATCATTTTGATCGCTGGTCAAAATTTGGTTAGATTTTGAGAAGATTGCACCGTTTAGGGGTGAGACGTAAATTACGTCATGAATAGTTAGTTTTCCCTTCCTTACAGGTCACAATCGTACCGAAAGTGTGTGCATCCCTCTAGGTTGGTTGTGTAACTTTTTGGATTGTTGTGATCCTAAAATAATTATTGTTTATTTTTGTTAGCATTTTTGATTATGTTAATATTTTTATTTCCATATTCCACGTTCGATATTGAACATAAAAGTGATAATTAATAAAAATTATAATCAACTTAATGACTTTTAGTTTGCTTCATCTGATCAACGGAAGCCCGAATTGTAACGTTAAATATTTCGGAGTAGAAAAAACCACTCTGAAGCTCCTTAATTTAATTGATTTTTTGTGCCAAAAATGTGACCATACTTGGCCCAGATAATATATTCGATATTTTCTCCTATTTTTTGTAAGTACAGTAAAACTCGGACATAACGCTTCCCGAATATAGCGTTCTCCCGGGTATATCGCTTTTTTGATATAATTTCTTATTACGTGAGGGGAGAGGAAGGTTAAAAAGTGTTCTACAGTACATAGTGTAACGTAATTTACGGACAGCCCCTAATGGTTAAACCAATAAGAAGAAAAAATACCCCAGGAACCGGTATTCGTACCGGCTCTTACGAAATCATCCCATTACCGTTTAGAAAAGGAGCGGTTTTGGAACCGGTTCCAAAATTCCCGAAACAGGGGAACCGCTTCCAAAGCAAACGGTTCTTGTACTCTAAAAAACGGTTCCGGGACGGAACCGGTTCCACTTTTGGAAGCGGTTCTCTACTGGTGGAACCGCTCCGAACCGGTTCCGAACCGCAAGAACCGCTACTTTTGCCATCCCTGCTGTAAACTGATTATATATTTTTTATCATTATTAAACGTTTAACCCATCTAGGGTCTTTCAGGCGTTCTCAAATAAATAGTATAGCATATACTTTTCATTAGCTAGGAACTAGTGAATCTAATCTACTATTTTTTTTGTGCCTTGATATTTTACGGGGGCGAGGTTCGCCACTCGGCGCTCTTCCACTTAACCCCCGATACCCTCACACTGTAACACCCATGTTCTAATAGAGTTGCCAAGTCTATTAGGCGGGACTCGAACCCACTGACAGAGGTTCAGCAGATGGCTCAGATTGCCACCTCTGGCACCACCTACTAGATGCCTCTGTTCGACAAACTTTCACAGAGCAGATATGGTCACCCATCCAACACGCAACCCGACCGAGCGTTGCTGCACTCGCATTATCGGAGTTTAGCGTTCAGACGAATTACCGTATGTTGCTCTATTTTAGCGACATAGTAGATTTACATCTTCTGTAAATGAACATACGAGGTGTGTAAATTAAGTAATGAGACTGATTTTTAATTTTGTTTTTCAAACAGCCGTTTGAATGTTTCTAAGGTCTCAAAATGACATCCCTTGAAGTGATTTTTTCAACCTCGGGAAGAGAAAAAGTCACAAGGACTCAAGTGAGACGAATAAGGAAGATGAGGAGACAGGAATATTTTTACTGGCTAAAAACTCGTTTACTGAAATGACTGTGTGACAAGGTGTATTGTCGTGATGCAACATCCGGTTGTTCTTGATGTTTGGTCTCATACACATGACCCTTTTTCGAAGTTTTTCAATAACCTCAGAGAGGTTTTCTGTAAAAGTGTTGATTTATGGTTTAACCTGGAGGCACAAACTCTTTGTCGACAATTCCCTGGCTATCAAAAAGCAATTCAGCATGCATTTGATCTTCGACTTGCTCATGCTTGCTTTTTGCGTCTTAGAGAGCTTGAAGTGTGCCAATCCATGCTTTGGCGCTTGGTTTCCGGGTCGTACTCTAACACTCAAGTCTCATCACCAGTAATGACACGTTCCATAAAATGAGGATCGTTTTCAATCGATTCCAAAAAGTTAAGACACCTTGCTCTCCTTATGTCATTTTGTTCCTGCGCAAGGTTTTTTGTTGCGCAGATTTTTCTCATCCCCAATTCGTTAGTCAAAATCTGATGAACAGTGGTATGATTCAAATTTAACTCTTCCACGATCATTCTTGTCGTCAACCGACGCGACGATCTGAACACACAAAATCCCGTATTTTATCGACATTTTCATTGGTTCTTGAAGATGAAGGCCTTCTGCTGCGTGGTGCAATCGACTCAATTCCTTTTGAGAATGCCTTAAACCACCGAAAAACCTGGGCTCTTGAAAAAACACTGTCTCCGTAGGCTTGTTGAAATTTTGCAAAAGTATCCGTTGCGCTGTGTCCAAGTCTGAAGCAAAACCTGATAGCACACCGTTGCTCAAAATTAATGTCCCTCATTTTTAAAACGCACTGGAAAAAAACAGTTTACGAAAACGGTCATGACTCTAACAAGTTCAAACTTGTACTGAAGGTGCATTACATGTTAACCTACCGCCCTTCCAAGTCCCGTCTTCGCAGTGTTACTAGATCGGGCGCTATGTTGCCAGTCTCCTTACTTAATTTACATACCTCGTAGAGTTATAAACGTTTTGCAATCCTGCAAAACGTTTATTGTATTTGACAAAATTTTAAGGATTTATAGAATTTTAAAATACGAATTCGAAATCTCTAATTACAGTGGTTTTTATAGTTTTGCTCTCCAAATATCGGATCTTAAATAGTATTAATCTAAGGGCTCAAATAAGATCTGATTGGATAACATTGTCTCTGTATCTTAATTGACTGGAGTTTCCTTACAGTTTACTTACTGTTTTATATTCGAAGGACATGCATTAATTAATTTATACACTATGTGTACATAAGACATCGGCCGGTTGTGAAATGGGATAAATTCTACACTTCTCGTGCTAAGGGCCGGTGACTACCTTCGATGCGTATGAGGTTACTTCTTATATGTCGTCTCACTTCTATTTGTCCTTTTTCATTAATGACCGATGTCTGTTAGACACATACCGTATGTTTGCAATATATCATACAAAGTAACTGTCTGTTCATTCAGCAACTTAATAAGCTTAGTCAGTGAAATCAACTTATTGAGACACGAAACGAACGAACGAAGCGAATGGTATATTAGGTTTTTGTTTAAACGAGTTGTTACATAAAAAATAATTGGAAATGAATATAAAATTAGAATATATTTGCGGTTTGGGATGTTTTACATTACCATGACGATTTCACGTAGGTTTTCAAGTAAACTTTTTTCCTTTTAAACTTCAATACACGTAATTGGAAAATCTTATTCTAAATGTAGCTTATAATGTTAATACCTATACCGTACCTGTCTTACTATACGAATTTATTGAAGAAACAAGAAGGAGTTACTGATTGTAAGCACTTCTTTAAAAAGGAGACTTTTCTGATTAAAGTAAAAAAGATTTTGTCTCTTTTCTTTCTAAATAATGGCCAATTTATATCTATGATGTAAAGCTGTAGGCTAATAAGTTTTCGTATCTTATTAGTTTTTAAGGTTCTCCTCCTTGACATAAATGGATTTTTCGAGCATCGATTGAACTTGATTAAAAAAAAATGTTGATAATAGCTTACTAGTTGTTTTTCGATAGAAAGTTGTGTTTCGGTAGAATTAAAAATTGTCGTATTGTTGTAAGGAAACACGAGAGCTACATCATATTTTAGGGATTGATTATTAAACCTAAATACCAAGTAAACACTAGGTATTTATTCTTATTCCTTACAATTACAGATTTTTATTCTTATTACTTTTTCTAAATCTCGAGATTAAAGTTATGGGTTCTAATTTTTATTTCACACCAGCAGTACGTTTCTGATAATTTATGACAGTTTTAAGTTTTAATAAGTTTGTATACTCCACTTAATAACTGTGGAGAAAAACAATTATTTCTTATACAACTTATCCTTAATACATTCTTCTCCTTAACAAAAATGTCCGCCTCCACAGAAGATCTTGGAAACGGCTGACCAAATAGTTAATATCACAGGCACACAAAAAAAAGTCTGTCCGAGAGGTGCCACATGTATATTCCCATGTATTTTTGGCCGGTGAACACGATTCCGCCGTCAGCTTTGCTCCATATCGTCCCAGATTTTTCCTAACCTCAAAAAAGAGCATTTAAAACCCGGAAAATCGACAAATGAACATAAACGATGTAAAAATCTGTTGGTTGGTGAAAATCATGCCCATAATTATGTATTCCCATGTATGTTTGGCCGCTCAACACGATCCCACAGCCAGATTTGCTCCATATGGTCACAGATCTTGCCTAACCTCAAAAAAGCATCAACATCGCACCAAATCGAGAAAACAGCTTATTTAAACTATGTAACATCTGTTGATTGATGAAAATCATCAAAAATTGGTCCGACACACGTTTAAGGTTTAAAGAGGGGGGGGGGGAGAGACACCCCATAAGGGACCCCATATCCCAGTAACTTTACAATCAAAGCCTCTAAGCTCCAATAACCGCATACCTCCAACTTTTAAACCCCCTTGATCTTATAACATAAGCTGTCAAAACCCCGTGACCCCATAACTTGAAATTTTAAACCCCCATAACCCCACAACCTCAACTTTTAGACCCCCATCTACGCAAAAGTCAATTTTTCGAGCCCGATAACTAAAACTGAAGCTCTTATGCACAATATCTCTATAACCTAACCTGTCAATCCACATGACCCCATAACTCAAACTGTCGAACCCCCATAACCCCATAACCTCAACTTTTAGATCCCGACAACCCTAAAACTAAAGCTCGTATGTCCCAATATTTCTATTGGACATATTAGAGAGCTATTATGGAGAGTTGAGGTTATGGGGTCACGAGGTATTGACAGCTTATATTATAAGGTCAGGGGGGTTTAAAAGTGGGAGGTATGCGGTTATTGGAGCTTAATAGCTATAATTATAAAGTTACTGGGATATGGGGTCCCTTATGGGGAGTATCCCCCCCCCCTTTAAACCTCAAATGTGTGTTGGACCAATTTTCCTTTAATCTACTCTCCAAAACCTGTAAAATAAAAAAAATCACAATGATTGGAGTTTTCTGTGGGGTTATCTTATTTTGAGAAAAATTTTGCCGTTTTCGCCCACTGTGCGGCATCGTATTCAGCGGTCAAAAATACATGGGAATACATCATTCTGGGCATGATTTTCACAGACCAACAGATTTTTACATCGTTCATGCACATTTGTATTTTCCGTTTTTTTTATGCTTTTTTTGAGGTTAGGAAAAATCTGGGACGATATGCAGCAAATTTGACGGCGGAATCGTGTTCAGCAGCCAAAAAATACATGGGAATCTACATGTGGCACCTCTCGGACAGACAACTTTTTTATTTTGTGTGCCTGTGTATTTAATTGACCTGACAGATTTGACTGATCAATTAGTAAATATTTTTTTCGCAGTTACCAAATGAATATACAAACTTTCTCGAAACTTACAGATCTTCTAAAAGACTTTGTTTTTACTTGGAGATAATGGAAAAAAATATATATTTAGCAAATAGAGGCTTTCTTCTCGGGAGGCAAACATTAAAAAAAAAATTCGAAATTTGCTTTTGATTTTTTTTTTGCTATTATATCCTTCTACTTATTGTTAGATCTAGTAATCACCCCTAAAATATGATGTGGGTCCTACCCCTCCTTACGAAAATACAAAATGAAATTTGAAATGCTCAAATTTGCCAGTGATGAGTCCGTATCTGTAAATCATAGACCATATTATGGAAAATGATTCGTGGTGGTAGTGGTAGCAATTTTTTTACTATAACATTGCTTAGACATAAAGCTTACGTATTATTAAAACTATAAAGATAATATTAAACTAAATTAATATAAATAAAAAAGACTAAAGCGATACCAAGTGGTACTTTTTTATAGGGCTAATTTAAGTCATCCCTTTACCAAAAATTCTATGAACACAGCTCTAAACATAACAGGTAAACAAAATAAAAAAAATCAAAACCCCGGTCGAAACCGCTTAATCTATACCTATTTTGGGTCGCTGAATCCCAATCAGGGTTAGTTGTGGTGGTTTGGCTCGTTATCTGTCAAAATGCAAAAAAAAAACGCCAAAATTGCTCCGTCATGAAGGCAAACAGAATTATCGCATCGTTCAAAATTCATTTCACATGTCTTTTTGATCGTCGAATCAGAATTAAGAGTTATTTTAAAACAGTAAACAGTAAAAAAAAAAAACGCTAAAATATAGCTTTTTGTAAGAAGAGCCTAGGAATAGTTTTTTTTACTCATTTTATATGTTTCTTGAATTGTTCAGTTCCTTATGATGGCTGACTATTGCTAGATGTTGAAAAGAGAATGTAAGCGCAAGGGAGTAAAACGGAAATGTCTGCCATTGCATATATCTTTAGAAGAGCAAAGAACTCGTTACAGTAAAAGGAGATAATGTGAATGGTGGAAGATGAATTCTTACATATTGGTTCTGACTGCAAAAAATATGTACTTGGCGGATATGGTCACTATTTTGTATTTCTTTTGGTTTTGCATTTTTATAAAATTATACCTATTGTTTTGAAGGTTCAAAAAAAAACGTATTTAGACCGAACAATCCAAAAAACATATAAAATGAGCTATTTCAGTAAAAAAAAAGCTATTCTCAAGCTATTTTTTACAAAAAACACAGTTTAACCTTTTTCTCCTCTCACGCGTTTGCTCCTTTTTTTTGTAAAATAATGTGCGGACCATGGCTGAATTCGAATTTGGCGACCCAAAAAACATAAAAAATGAGCTAAAGTCAAAGAAATTCCTCCCAAATTTTTCCCACAAAAAGTGACACTTTTGCGATTTTGACTAGTTTTTTGTATTTTTTCGCACTCTTCTGAAAAAAATATGCTTTATAGGGTTATATATACCAATTATACAGTAAGCGGCAGCCAAATGCGTACATAGCCGAATGAAGGGCAATTGATAATTTAACTTCTTTGTAAGTAGAGTAAACATGAGGTGAGAACCAATCGCGATCCAATCGCTAGCGCAGGCGTATGAAAGGCATCCGGTTTGTCGGTAGGGCTGTTTGAGTTAAAATTTGAAATACCATTTTATATTTTATACTGGTCTAGTGCCTGATTAGAAAAGTGCGTTATTACGAGCGTATTGTAGAAACACTACATACATTCATAAAAATAAAAATGGATATTTATCACATTGACGAAAAAGTTCAAATAATTAAATGACAGACGGTATGAACGCGGCCGCCGACAACCGCGGAGATCCGTGACGGGGCAAGGAGAGTGCATTAGTGGGTGGAGCTTAGAGTGTACCATTGGACCGTTCGTTCTGCCTTCGTTCGCTGTGTGCGTTCGCTGTTGTCATATCAACATAATATTCCTATTAGATATTTTAAAATTGTTTCACAGCTGTTTGAAGTAATATTAACTGTTTAAAATTATTTCGCAGTAGTTGGGCTGAAAAAGCTAACAATAAACTTTATTATACGATATGCAACGCAGTCTGAAATCTTGATCGTACATCAATGCATTTTGTAAATATAGGGTTTTTATAAAGACTTATTATGCAGAGTTACAGTTAGATCTAAAAGCAACTAAATTTTAAAAAAACAAGCGAAAATCTAAAGAGCAACGTTGCTCTTTAGATTTTCGGTAAGACCCCCCTCTTAACAACTAAGCCCCCCCCCCCTCCCGCTCAAGTAAATTCGCCTAACTATGGCATAAAAATGTATCATTTAATATGTATTTAATATCCACCTATGTACGCATTAGGGTGCCGCTTACTGTATATACTAATTTATGTATAGGCACCAAAAAGACATGTGAAATGAATTTTGAACGACGCAATAATTCTGTTCGCCTTCATGATGGTGCTATTTTGTTTTTTTTTTTTGCATTTTGACATAGATAACGACCAACCCACCACAACTAACCCCAGATTCGGATTCAGCGACCCAAAATACGTATAGAATTGGTTGGACCCGGCGTTTGAAACATTTTTTTATATGATCTGGTATAAACGACGCAAACCTAAAACTTTCTGTCCTGTAAATAAAAAAAAACGGCAGGCTGATATATAGTCTCATTAACACCCAGTATAATTCAACTATTCTCTTTGACTCTCCCTGTGTGTGTAAAAATTCTGCTAATATCATTCTGTAGAGGTATTTGTTTGGCCAACCAAAAAAAAAGTAATATAACGCGCAAACGGAGCACGCGACGTGTCACACCGTTTTTTAAGCTGTTGACAAATCCCCTGCCATCCCCCTTAAAAGATTTAATGAATGACATCATTTAGTTTTTTTCTGGCGGTCGCCTTTGTCGGAACGAGAGTCGGGACGTCGGATTAGTTGGGCGTCCTGGACCCTGGAAATTCCCCCTTTACGCTCCATTCAACTTTCATTTAACCCTCTATATTTATAGCTCGACTTTAGAGTGGAAAAAGAAGGTTTTCTCACATCGGCCACGTCCTTCTGCCACATTAAATGGAATTATTGAGATATCGCTCGCGTTAGTATTTCCACTGGCCGTTCGCCTGATGAAATATGAAAAGCCAGCAGTGATTTTCAGTTGATCCAATAACTTTATTGGAGATCGGAAAATACATTCTTTAATTTTGAATTACGTGGCTGGAACGAGTTTTTCTGAAATATTAGAAATATTATTCATAGAACCGTTTTTCGTTCAATTGCGAAAACTTCATGATGATTACATTTTAATTTAAACATTATTTGTCACTGCAGTCACAAGAATTTTCTTTATTACTGTAATTGTCTTCAAATTTTAAAATATTCTTATGCAATATTGCAGCCCTGAAGAAGTCTAAGTATATTAACCAAATCTTCAGCTGAAAATTAGTGCTTGTATTTTATCCAATATCCCCAAAAATCCCTTTGTCTACATTGTATTTCATTTTGCGAGGATGATCCCAATACGAACTTCGATATAATGAGATCTTATCAATGCGATATATTTGACGACGAAAAACAAAGAATGAGCATTTCGGCTTACATTTCTTCTAATACCATTTACGTCAACTAGAGGGTGATACATCATATGTAGTAACACCACCTTATACATTTCATTTTGACAGATATATATTTATATGACCTGCAACTAGTCAAAAATGTAAGTTTTGCTGTTGTAAGTATGTAATGTAAGTTTTCTCCTACTGATGGAACCAAAACTCTAGAAATTTCAAACTCCATCCATTAGATGCCAAATTGCAAATATAGTGTTTTTTTTTATTTAACTTTATTACACAGGGTCACAAAATGAAATCGAGATGTAACTTCTCTCAGCCCAATTAATCTTTTGTCAGTTATTGGAGTCGTAGATCACGAACCCGGTATCCATATGACCCCAGCACGTTTGGATAAAGGTCAAATGAAGGTCAAATTCTGTTATTTAAATTATATCATTTTTTGACCCCGGATTCTGAAAGAGGGAAACCGGAAACGTGTCGAACCGTATTCAGATGTGAAATTTCCCGTCCTTTCAGAATCCGGGATCAAAAAAATTACATCACTTCAGTATTATGATCTTCATTTGACCTTGATCCAGGCGTGCTGGGGGATGTGGACGTCGGATTCGTGATCAGCGCCCCCAAAAACATTTTGGTCAACTGATCCAAGATCCGATGTCTCGTTTCATAGCCGAGATTCCAGCCGGGAGATTCAAAATGAGGATTTGACCTCCAGATAACCTCCAGAGGTCACTTCGACCAACGGTTTTAAGTGTATTCGGACGTAAAATTTCCCACTGGGGGTCAAAAAAATTATATCACTTCCAAAACGAATTTTGACCTTCTGTCAGACGTGCTGGGGTGATGTGGATACCGGATTCATGATCGGCGACCCCAAAAATATACGGGTCAACTGGTCCGAGAAATGATGTCTCGTTTCATACTCGAAATATACCGGGTGGTACTAATGTATCAAATAATGGCTTTAACTTTGTTATTTGCAAAGTTAAAAAAAAGTTCAATATAAAAGTTATTTTGTTCATTACAATGTATGTTTTAAGTTTTTTAGTTTGTTGATATCTTCTTTTGTTTTGTTCCTATGGCAACCATTTTTTTTAAATGGCGCCCATACTTTTTTTTCGTAATGAAAAAAGCATATTTTTCTCTATTCAGTCACAAAATTTTGCAATTTTTGAAAAAAAAGAAGCGAGAAAAAAATATTTATTACTATTCACTCACAATTAATTAATTAATTTCACAAAACTAAAATTTAGATCAAATTAAATTTAAAGAGTAACAGAGGTAGACTATATATTAACAAAAAACAGCAATACTAAATCAGATGTTCAAACTGAGCTCCGTTGACGGCCAAGCAATGACCTAAACGGTATTTAAATTCTACTGTTGTAGCTATGTGTAACACCTCTGCAGGTATTCTGCGCATTTCAGCAGTTATTCGCACCTTTAAGTCCTCCAAATTACAAGGTCTTTATTTGAACATACTATTTTTAACATGACCCCACAGGAAAAAATCTAAGGGCGTCAAATCCGGAGATCTGGCAGGCCATTCAATAGATCCTCTTCTGCCGATCCACCTGTTTCGAAAAACATGATTTAAGTATCTCAACATGTACCGCAAAATGTGGAGGAGCTCCATCTTGTTGGAAGAAAATTCTATTGTCAATACCTCCATTTTCACCCGGGAATAAGTCTGTGATCGCAGGCATGACCTGAGTTTGTAGCAGTTGAAGATGTCTATCAGCGGTAAGGGTTTCAACAAGAAGAAATGGTTTTGGACTGCCAGTTCTTTTCACGTCTTTAACGGTACCAGTTTCTCGAAATTTTTGTATTAGTTGGTAGACTGTTCCTTGAGATACAGGAGTATCTGGGTAAATTCCGTTGAATTCCGTTGAGTACACACTTCGCTTTGAGTCCTCTTCCTATTTCCGTATCCATAAATCATTAATATTTCAATACGTTGTCTCTCACTCAAATGTGCCATGTCTTCAAATTTAATAATTTGCAAGAATGTCATACAAAAACTTTGCTTTAAACCGACAATAATTATTTATTCTTTGTTTGTTTTAATTTAAATGTTAAATTTACATGGCATTCTTTAGAAAAAGTGATGTTTCTGTTTTAACACTGCATAACTTTTTCCCTTATTAGAGGTGACGAGTGAATCGTAATAAATAATTTTTTTCTCGCTTATTTTTTTTTCAAAAATTGCAAAATTTTGTGACTGAATAGGAAAAATATGCTTTTTTTCATAACGAAAAAAAAGTATGCCATTTAAAAAAAAATTGGTTGCCATAGGAACAAAACAAAAGAAGATATCAACAAATTAAAAAACTTAAAACATACATGGTAATGAACAAAATAATTTTTATATTGAACTTTTTCTTTTAACTTTGCAAATAACAAAGTTAAAGCCATTATTAGATACTTTTGTACCACCATGTATATAGGCATATATAATTTGAATAACGGAATTTGACCTTCGTTTGACCTTGATCCAGACGTGCCGGGGTCATATGGTTACTGGATTACGACCCCAAAAACATGAAATTCAACTGGACTGAGAGAAGTTACATCTCGATTTCATTTTGTGGCCCTATATTATTGTTACATTATGTCGAATAGTGTGATTTTCTAAAGCAAGAATACTGCAAAATAACAAAAACCACATTTTTTAGCTGAATTTATAGAAATACATAATAATGCGGATTAAGCTGGATAAATCGTTTTTTTGGCTTTCCTGGAAAACATGCTTTATTGAGTTGTGTCACTTTAGTAGCACGGATGCGCTTTGTAGAGCGGAGATATAAGGTTTAGTGTGTTTAGTCTCTTTAGTGACTTAAGATATAAGGGTGTGTCCATACGGTCTAATTTCCACGACATCTAATTATTGCTATTAAACTTAAATACCTGGTCTTCCACAAGAGCTAAAATATCACCTTGTATATTTATTCGTAATATCGAGTGCCCGTTCTCTATATTAGCATTAAAATCCCTCATTATTTAATTCTCTCGACAAAACAACTTGTGTGATACCTTAGACATCGTGGAAATTAGATGTTCCGGGAATTAGACGTCGTGGGCTCTTGTCTGGAATAGTAATATTCCATTCGGGAAGCGTAATGGATGTATTGGGTGGATTGTTAACTTCAGATATAATGGAAATTAGCTCGTAGGAATGTATCTCGTGGAATTTCGTGATCCGAGTGGAGGCAGTTGTTTAGTGACATTCGTATTTAGTGACTTTATTGCAAGCTATTGGAATTGGAGATATATGAGCCACATATACCCTAACAAAAAATAACGATACAAATCATGACAAAACAAAGACTACAGACCAGCGAATGTATTCGGAATCACGGCTAATCACGTACAGGCTATGTGTTTCGTCAATAGTTTAGAAGTGGTGACACAGGAATCAGTTTTATTGAAGAGTAATACAATTTGTTTTTTTTTTTAGAGATTATAATTTAACTTGGTACAGTGTACTCCAACACGTGTTTTTACCACCTATCCCATATTACACTATATTGATAATATAAACCAAGTCCAGCATGGAAAAGAATGGTTTTCTCAAGTTCATGCCACGTTCACATTAATTATATAATGGTAGTTGTGATAAAATACGTATTAAATGAGATAAATTAATTTACATCCGGGTAAATTTCACTTTAATTAAAAAATGTTCCTTACATTTTCCATTTTATTCTTCCGCATTAAACAGAACTATTTAGATGCAATCTGCTTACAATTAATATTAGCATTTCTCTGGTAGTTCTCTCGATATACACTAAAAACAAAAATTAAAGGATATTAAAAAAAAAATCAAAAATTTTGGGTGATTTTCAACAAGGGATAACTCGGAGAAAAATGGTGGTACAGAAAATAAAAGAAAAGGACATTGTAGCCTCAAGTGTCTAATTTTCAGATCTGGACTTAATTTTTTTTAGCGGGAGCGGTTCTCACGTAATCATCCGAAAACAAAAAAAAAAATCCAAATTTTTGCTCGTCTTTAAAATGGTCTGTGGACTTAAAAAAAATTTTTTCATCATGCGACCATAAAGCTCTTAGACAATTTAATTAGCTTTAATTTGACCTCTTAACGAGCTCCGTACGATGATTTGCCGCGGAGTTATCGTCGATCAAAGCAATAAAGTCCTTTTCAACTTTGACAATCAATTACTCGGGAACTAATGATCGTACAGAAAATGGAGGTAGGGTTTTGGAAACTGCAAAATATTCTCTATAAGACACAATCGGGGGCGATTGATACAATTTTTTTTGAAGCAATAATGTTGGCTGAAAAAAAAGTAAAAAAAATGCGAATTTAAGGATATTTGGAAAATTTGGTATAACTTATTTGATATAGTGAATGAACGACGGATATCGTCGGTAATTTTTTTAACCTCTAACCTCAAAGTGTACCCAAAAAACCCTCAAAGTTGCAAAGCGCTACGATTTTTTTTCTTAGTGCTCCGAAGGTTTAAAGGACCCCGCACCAATCATGTGGATTTTGGTTCTCGGCCAATTTTTCTGGGGTTGAAATATTTTGTACTTTGAATCCCCTGAACAGAAGTTTTCATGGCACCAAGGTCCAAAAAATCAACTCCAACCGAGTTTCGAGCCGTCGAATTTAGATTTTTTTTGGAATCTATTGAGCTTAGCAAAAATTATCTAAGAACAAAAATGTCTTAGAATTGGTCAAAGAATACCCTTAATTTTTTTCAGAATTTTTAGAGATTATTTTTGAAATGAGGAAAAATTCCAATTTTTCGCCATTTTTAAAAAACCAAAAAATCATCTCTAAAAATCTGAAATAATTTGAGGGTATCCTTTGACTAATTCTAAGACATTTTTGTTCTTAGATAATTTTTGCTAAACTCAATAGATTCCAAAAAAAATTCCGATTTCGACGACTCGTGGAATCTGACTTTCATAACTCAGATATCTGACTTTCGACGGCTCGCAACTCGCTTGGAGTTGATTTTTGTACTTTGGTGCCATGAAACTTTTGTTGAGGGGGATTCAAAATACAACATATTTCAACCCCAGCAAAATTGGCCGGGAACCAAAATCCATATGATTGGTGCGGGGTTCTTATCGTTTCGGCCAAAAATCACTGTAACAAGCAATTTTTCTATTTTTTATGTATTTTTTTTCAACTTCAACATGATGTTTTTGGCGACAATCCATATTTTTTTGCTCAAAAACATTACTCGTTGGAAAAAATCGAAAAAAAAGTTTATTTTTATTTTCAATGTTTTTGTGCAAAAAAATATGGATTGTCGCCAAAAAAATCATATTGAAGTTGAAAAAAATGCATAAAAATCGAAAAATTGGTTGTTACGGTGATTTTTGGCCGAAATGATAAATTTAAACCTTCAGGGCACTAAGACAAAAAAATCACAGCGCTTTGCACCGTTAGGGGTTTTTTTGGGGACACTTTGAGGTTAAAAAATTACCGACGATATCCTTCGTTCATCCACTATATCCAAAGTTATACCAAATTTTCCAAATATCCTTAAATTCACGGATTTTTAACTTTTTTTCAGCTATTATCGCTTCAATTTTTTTTTTATCAATCGCCCCCGATTGTATCTTATAGAGAATGTTTTGCAATTTCCAAAATCCTACCTCCATTATCTGTACGATCATTAGTTCCCGAGTAATTGATTGTCAAAGTTGAAAAGGACTTTTTTTGCTTTGATGGACGATAACTCCGCGGCAATTCATCGTACGGAGCTCGTTAAAAGGTCAAATTAAAGCTGATTAAATTGTCTAAAAGAGCTTTATAGTCGCATGATGAAAAAAAAATTTGTCCACAGACCATTTTAGACGAGCAAAAATTTGGAATTTTTTTTTAATAGAATGCAGGCTTTCACGGCTGTTATCCAATGGTGAATTTATTTCTTCCAGGTTTCATTTTTTTTTGTTGGTTTTCGGATGATTACGTGAGAACCGCTCCCGCTAAAAAAATTTAAGCCCAGATCTGAAAACTAGACACTTGAGGCTACAATTTCCTTTTCTTTTATTTTCTGTACGACCATTTTTCCCCGAGTTATCCCTTGTTGAAAATCACCCAAAAATTTGTTTTTTTTTAATATCCTTTAATTTTTGTTACTAGTATAGTACGAAACATAAGTTTTTCAGACTTTCCAATCATTCTAATAATTTTGTTAAAAATATCCGGAATTGCATTTCTTCAATTTTAATGCAGTGCCTCTATCGCTGGGGTAATATGAAGTATTTATTATTTTCAGAGCATTCCATGGAGGAATCTTGCGAATTCCCGAGCGATGACGGTTATCAAAGGCTGCCGTCCAATCCGAGTCATACGTAAGTAACTTTCCAATCCTAAATTAACTTTTTTTATTGGTTCCATATACTGTCAGGTATATCATTCTGATGATATATAATATAATTTTAATCTAAATCTATAGTTTCTGACGGATAATGACAATGAGCGGGGATAATTATTCTCGCTTAATGAGCTATTAACGGGTTTGTCGTTAGTGTGTGCGACGGGAAAGTTTTCAGTAGTTGAAGAGACCAACTTTGTTGGATACACCGGAACAAGTCTAGTCCATTTGCGCACACCAGGAGGCGATCAATTCTTTTTCAGTTGTTTCTTGTTTCTTCTTCCTTTTTTGTACAGCTTAAAAAAAGTATCGATTTTTTTTCTTTCCTTTTTCTAAAGTTAATAGTCTAGAGAATGAGCCCTCAAATTTAGTTTTTGAAATTAAATGATTTGTAAAAGTTACGAAGCCAAAAAAAAAGGTTGCGCGTCGTCAACGCGGTGCAGAGCATACTATGAACTCTTCGTAGCCAAACTTTAAAGACTGTTTTTCTCAAAACTACATTTTCCAAAATGATTGACGTTGACACAATATCTCAAAAACCGATTCTGCTTAGATCTGGATGGCGTGTCCCGAACATCTATAGTGAAAACTATTCGTGATTATCACAATCATTCTAGTGCAAGCTATAACTAATAATAAGCTATAATTGATAATAATTTATAGCCTACGCTGGGATATAGCCTGCATTCGCATAGTCTTTTTTCTCAAGCTAAAGAGGTCTAAAAAAAAACTGACGAAAATCGGTCCTTTCTCGTTCAAAACCGTGTCAAAAATCTTATTTTCAATATTTTAATTTAATCCAAAGTCAGACAATAATCAGAGTAGTACAAATTAGATTTCCGTCTCTAGTAAACCTTCCCAATCTTCATTGGAATAAGGGAGGTGGGAACTAGAATAAAATATTAGGTGAATATTAAAAAAAAAAATGGAAATGCAGTGTTGAGCCGAACCAAATATTGAATTTATGTTCATTTGATTGATGGTGTTTTTGTTGTTCTCTTTTTTTACTTCCATATCCATATCCAAAATAAATCATACGTGTCACAAAGGTTATTCAGGTTATCAAGGTCGTAAATGTAATTGAGGTTAGACATGTTAATAAGTTGATCAGGTCATTAATATCATATAGGTTAACGAAGGTCATATGAGTTATAAAGAATAACGTCATATCGGTCATACAGGCCATAATGGCCATATATGTCATATAGGTCGTACAGGTTATATCTAAATACATAATAATATTACACTTTTAAGATTATAACCTGATGTTTTTGGAGGCTTAGTATATACAAATGTGGAAAAATTGGATGTGGAAGTAGTAGCAGCGGTTTTCTGATTTGCGCTGAGCAGAACCTTAGTTTACGTAAGCACCTTACTTTTTGAATGAGCCTCTTTCTCGTTTACTGGAGAACTTTGTGGAGAACTGTTGAAATGTTAATTAACACATTGTGAAAAAAAACACGATTGTGTATTTTCGTGGTTCGTCACAAAAAACAAAAAAAAAAACGAAAAAATAAAGTGCAATTACAGCAGATGACCCCATTGAATACCATTGTAACATCATCGCATAATATTTTGACTTACGATTTGACATTATGACTTGATATTACTATTACCGACTAAGTATTATTCCGAGTATCGACTGATTGAGAGATGACGAGATTTGATTTGAAATTTTTTGATATCCATCCAAAAAAATGTCATAAAAGTTGGCCTAGCAAAAAGACGTATTTCTATTTGATTGTCAAGGTTGTTACATTATATGACCATTTTTTATTTTACAATTGAAGGGGTTAGAATAAAAAGGGTATAAGTAACATTTTCATTGTTTGAAGATATTTGAGCTTAAAGTTAAGTAACTATATAAAAGTAAGGAAAACATTTAAGTAAAATCTAATTTTATTTTGATTAATAAGAACTGGCAGAATTTTTAGCTCAAAAGTTGTTTAGGATAATACTCATATTTTCCAAAAAAAAAGCACTTACACCCTTTTTATTCCAATTTTTTTTTTTAAGTAAAAATAAAACAAGAATATGTACAAAAACAAACTTTATTCCCAAAATTAAGAAAACAAATCTATTCACTACTGTCAGAATCAGAGTTCAGTATAGGTATATAATCCATGTCGTCGTAAAACTCAGAATCCGTATCACCGAAATAAGCATCATTCTGTGTATTTTTTGACGTAGAAGCAGTGGTTTTGGAAGTTTTTTTTTGCCTTTGGTTTTAGTTTTCTTACTTCCATGCTTCAGATCTTTATAAAAGCTATGATATACAGGTGGTATATATTCTAGAAGTGTTTGCAAATTTTTCCATTTTTCTACTGAAATATTAATAGGATTTTCATTCAACTTTGAGCAAAATATTTTCTGCAAATCTCTTGGTGGTCGGCCATTACCCAAAAAAGGGCACTCGCATGTTGTAAAAGGAAAATTATCATCAATAGTAATCTTAAACTGGAAAACATATGTCTCGGAAGTTTCTCTAGTGTTTTGTTTCTCTATGTCCTTTTTTTGGATCGCCTATTGTGGCACTGAGATGAGCAAATGAATAAAAATCTTCTTTTCTCGTATCATCTTATTTTCTCGTATCTTGAAGCGTTTAGAAGCTGATCCTATTACATTACTCCAATCTTGTGGTGTAAATACTTGCAGAAATTTTCTTTTACATTTTTCTATTAGTCCAAATGACCTGTTACACTCCATGTATGTGTGGCCCGGCTCCAAAAATTTATGGTGTATTTCTTCGAGTTGAGTAACTTTTTTTAAATTTGGCGTTCATCAGATTTTGTTGGTATTTATTATAACATAATAATATATGTATATGACACAGCAACTTACCTTCAGCACTTTCTATTTCTTCATCACTTTCCATTACGTGTTTATATAGCACAAAACAGAAAATAATAAATAGATATTATTGGATCGGTTCAAACTCAGTAATTGTTTAGTATATTGTGGGTTGGAATAAAAAGGGTACAATTGCATTTGTATCCTTTTTTATGCCAACAAAATCTGTACTTTCGTTTACCAGATTTTTCTACTACGCAATATATGTCGATAAATGTATTTAAAATCACTTGCACCATTTTTATTCCAATAAATAGGCATCTCACCTATAAGAAAACGCAGTTATCCCACAATTTTAAAAAATTGTACTTATACCCTTTCTATTCTAACCCCTTCAATTGTGACAGCCTCTTATCAAAAGTTGGACAATAACAAAGTTTCACTTCGAGCTTCGACATAACCGCTATTTCCATCTCTCTAGTTCATAGCCAGGTTTAATTACTTTTTTTATGTCTATGTATTTCTTTATGCTATATGCACCTCCCCTTATCCGCCAGTAGACTTTGGATAGTGAACTTTTTTAGTTTTGTGCGTTTTTAGTAGAATGCGATTTCGTGCTGAAAATTATGAAAGCCAAGTTCACTTCGTTTTATTTGCTGTGCATACGTGACATGTTTTATCTGAATCGTCCCTTCTATTTATTTTGGTCTGGAAAGGCCAGGGTTTTTAATTATTTCCGAGCTTTGCACGGTCAATTCTGCTGCCGTTATTAAACAAAACGAAAACGACTTATTACAGTCAGACTTTCGGTTTGATGAAGGCCACTCTTTGACGAAGGACTTTTTAATATACATAATGTAACATATATTCGAGTGTACACAACCATGCGACAATGTCTGTACGTAATTGAGCGTGTCAATGAATATAAACAGATTCTTTTGTCAATAAAGGTTAGGCAGAGGAAGGTAGAAAGATTAAGGAGTATTCAAATTATATACGGGATAAATTATCCGTGATTCTTTTGCGTATTCAACAAGTCGTTTTGTTACCATGATCAATTGTGATGTTAAAACATTTAAAAATATCGAATTTGTTAATGATTTGAAAGAGAACCTCAAATATACAAGTAAAAATAACGTAAAAATGAAGATAGTGTTATTTTTAGATTGCGAGTTATTAAATAATTGCTAACGCAAGTCACATAGCGCGCTATGAAGCGAAACTTTCGGACGATCCCAAGTGCTACCCGAGTCAAGATAGCATTTGACCTAGACAAAAATAATATAAAGCTGATTTTTTGTAGAGATCATGCCTGAGGGCTAAATTGTAACATACTAAAAGTCCTGGAGAATCCTCCTTCCGCAACCCCCTTTTTTCGCCCCCCCCCCCCTTTTAATATTTTGGTGATTTTCTCGAAAACTATCAACTTTAAGGAAAAATGTCAAGAGAGCATTTTTAAAGCTGATGAAATTCCCCTTCCAATGACGTATCGCAATCCATATTCAGTAGCACATGCCATCCACTAGTGGCGTATCAAATGAAGGGTTACTTTTAAAAAACATACTTTTTGCTATTTATTCTCATTTTTTTTATCTAAGTATAATTTGTTTAGAGGAAACATATTTTTCTCCAAAACGACCATTAAAAGATAGTCTACTTGCGAATCTTTTAGAAGTTCATCGCAATTACTTCAGCCAAAAAAAAATTAAAAGTTAGAGGTACAAACTGCAATAGAAGATATGAAAGAAGTTATTCTCTTTGCTCATGCAGTTTCTGGCTGCGATAAAACATCTGCCTTATACAGAAAAGGGAAAAAATTGTATACATGCAGTTACAGAAAAATCCCAACTTAAGGAATAAAGTTTGCGAGATATTTGATGTACCTAATCAATTACAAGAAAATGTGATACAATGTGGGGAAGAGTTTGTCAGATATCTTTATCCTGATGGTCCAAAATATGGAGATATCAATAACCTTCGCCATCATCTTTATAATAAAGCAATGGCAAGACAATCGCCTTCTGCACTCCTAGATATATCCAGTTTGCCGCCCACAAAAGCAGCATGTGCCCAACATTCGCTGAGAGTATATCTTCAGGTGAGCAACGGATAAAGAAAAATGTATTTGTGTCATTTCTATTGCTTTTTAAGGTACAAGAGTGGCTGGGAAACCGGCTACAGTCTACTGAATGGGGCTGGAAGTTAGTCGAAGGACAATTGTTGCCTGTCAAAACTACGCTAGCTCCCGCACCCGAATCACTTCTCTCTCTGGTTTACTGCCATTGCAAAACCAATTGTGCTGGTAGATGCTCTTGTAGACGAAGAAAGGGGGTTGCGGAAGGAGGATTCTCCAGGACTTTTTGTATATTACTATTTAGACCTGAATTATGATCTGTGCCAAATATTAGCTTTATATTATTTTTGTCTAGGTTTACCCAAAATTTGAACTATCTTGACTCGGGTATGCTAGCTCAAGCGACAACAAGCCTGTCATTCCGTTGTTCGGAAGCGTAGCGGACACATGCTGTAATTATAATAATATTATTTTATTCAAAGTGACAGACTTCTAATTTTTCGAAATACCAAAATCTTCGAAATCATTTAGTGGTTCGAATATACGAACATATCGATGTTTTTCATCCTTTCGATCTCCTTTCACATCGAAATATTAAAAGTCTTCAAATAGTTTCAAAGATAGATTTAGTGGAACTTCATTTACCAGTTACGGACGAATCCCTTAAACAAAAAATCTGTAGTGATTGGCGTATTAAAGTTCCTAAATTAAAGAAACATCCCGAGAAAAGTTCAGAAGTAAGTTATAGTTTTTCTTGCAAATTTCTGTACTACAATATTATACACTGAGAAAAAAAAATATCATTTTTATTGGTAAAAACACGCAGAAGTACTTTAATAGAAAGTACCATTTCAACTGGTAACCAGTACTATTTAATTAGTACTAATTAATCACTTCTGTGTTCTTTTTACCATTAACAATGATAGTTTTTACTGTTGTTTTTTTCTCAGTGTGTAATACTAAGCCTACAATTTCCTACAGTCAAAGGAATAAATTGTAATACTACATGCTTACTGAACTATGTACGTATTATATTGTTTTTAGAATGAAGAGAAAATGATGAAATATTGTAATCACTTAGTTTCAAAGTTTGAAATAAAACTTCAGAGTTTAAAAAAAACGTAAATGAAAGTTTCAAGTAAAACTGCTTTCATTTGCATTAAATCCATTAAATTTTATCCTTGAATATAATTAGCTTTCAAACTGCAACGCAAAACATAATTATAAGAGAAAAACAGGCGAGATCGTCTTAATTCTCTGCCGCCAGCAGAGCGCGCTGCAAGACGTGCGCTCAAAAATATTTAATAACAATGGTTTGAAAAATAACACTATATTTTTACAGTATTTGTAGATAAGATTACGGAGAAAATAATAGTATTTTTTGCAATTAATTTAACTTAGGGGCGGGTATGAAAAAACAATGTAAACAATTAAATTATTATTAACTTTTTTTTTTTTGTTTAGAAAAAAAAATCTCTTATATTGCCTGAAACTGTAGGTAAAAAAATAGAGAATAAAAAAACCCGACACGAATTCGATTATTACAACTGTAGATAATAATTTTCAAACCGGAAGAGATTTATGAAAATGTAGCAAATTATCGAAACTTCATACATTCATATTTCCGAAATAAAAATTTTTTGAGCTAAATCATGAAATACTATTAATATTACACACGTGATAAAAATATTTTATCTTATTTTAAGAAGTCAATTTTTTTTGTTCCGAAATCCATGCGATTTGTAAAAGAATGACCCATAGACGTAACTTTAGTCAACTCAGGTCGGCCATATTGAATTTTCTTCGAAAATTTTTGAAAATCTGACCTTAGATTCTGAACGAGCAGATCTTTTTACATAAGAAAATATTGACTTTTAAATATTTTTAACGTCTTTTAATAAAAAAAAACAATACTTTTATATATACTTTTATATAGGTAGGTATAGTGAAAAATCACAAACATCAAAATTCCAAATGCGATATCTCGGCGAAAAAAAAAAGATATTTGAGCAAGTTCAACTGCACTTGAAAGAGGAAGACTTGTACTTTAAGATCTCACAGTTTGTTGAGAAAACAATCGCGATGTGACATAACCTCAAATATGTCAAAAACAGTGTTTGTTGTACTTTTAGGTTTAGAGTATCTCAAAAACCTGACGTGACGTGTTATTAATAGAAACGTATTAACTTCACTTTTTCTTCTGCTTCGTTCATGACGCGCTGTTTCACTTTGCATGAAAATTAATAGTGACGTATTAATTTTTTTATTTCGGGTTCGTGTATATCTGAAGCCAACGTCGTAATTGCAATATTATCTTGCTGGGTGTTGGGAAAACTGGAAGCTTTTTCTCTCGTTCTCCCGCTCCGAACCGATCTAATATAGAGATTAAAGTTTTTGCGCTAAAAGCAAAAGCTTATTCCGCAGGGACATCGAGATTAGCCGGTACACGCCTAACTTTAAGAAGATTATATCTGCTTATTTTATAAAAAATAACAGAGTACCGAGCCAGGGCTCGGTGAGATAAGTTAGTTGGAAGCGGTACAGCTTTTCAGGCCCAAATACTTTCAGTATTTTTAAAAAGCTTATTTTCAGAACTTCGTAAATGAGCTTCGTGGTAAAAAAACGCTCGAGTGTTAATTGTACAGGCTTTAAATTTCGATGTGAGATAAAAGGAGGCGGTTATAAAGTAAAATGATTATAGGGGGGAGACTGTGGAAACATGGAAAATTGCAACAAATTTTATACTACATAGTGAGAGTAAAACGTAAGGAAAGGTACTTGTATTTCTTGAAATATTTGTTATTTTAAAAAATGTCTGTGGGGAATTTGGCGACCTTCTTCTTTATATAATGTTTTTGGTTTGTTGGATTTTAGGTTCGGGAATAAAAAACAACTATTTGATTTTTGCCAACGTTTCGGAGATTTATTTCTCCGTCTACAGGGTTTAATCAATGTTGTTATTAGTGTCACATTAGGTGGTTAGTTACGAACATTGGCAGTTCCATCTATATACATATGTAAAAAATGTAACAAGACTAAAACGAAGAACCACCTACAGTACAACATGCTTTAAAAATTGCTATAGTAATAAAGGTTTTCAAGGGGTTTTCTATCTTAATTATTTACAACGCTGACAAAATGCAAATGAAGGGTGTTTGTTACTGATAACGAACGGTGTCTCTCAACTTATTTCCATGGCCGACTTGATAAGACCTAGATTAACGAAGTCGAACCGAGAGGGGTGATTTTTGGAAGTAATTTTTTTCTCAATTTTTTTCTGAAACCCTATTATAATTCTACGGTCTCGTATCATAGTCCAGGAAGAGACGCTTTATCCAAAAATACAAAGAAAATCATATAATGCCATTCAAAAAAGTAACGTTAAGAAAAATAATTAAATAAGTAATACATTTACGAGGTGTGTAAATTGAGTAACGAGACTGATTTTTTAAATGTCTTTATTAGATTAGAATTACAATTCAGTATTGTCTCTTTCAAAATAACTTCTTGTTCTTCCATTCCTCGTAGCAGTGCTGGAACCCATATACTGGAATAGCCTTCAGCTGGTCGGTTACAGCCGTTTGAATGTTTTCTATGGTCCCAAAATGACGTTCCTTGATGTAATTTTTCAATCTCGGGAAGAGAAAAAAGTCACAGTGACTCAAGTCAGGCGAATAAAGAGGCTGAGGATCCACATGAATGTTTTTACTGGCTAAAAACTTTTTTACTGAAATATATGTATGACAAGGCGTATTGTCGTGATGCAATATCTAGTTGTTCTTGATGTTTGGTCTCACACGCATGACCCTTTTTCGAGGCTTTTCAAGAACCTCTATGTAAAGTGTTTAGCCTAGAGGTACAAAATATTTGTGAACAATTACCTGGCTATCAAAAAAGCAAATCAGCATGCATTCTTCGACTTGCTCATTCTTGCTTTTTTGGGTCTTGGAAAGATTGAAGTGTGCCATTCCATGCTTTGACACGTTCTATGAAATGGGGATTATTTTCAATCAGTTCCAAAAAGTCAAGACACCTTTCCCTCCTGATGTCTTTTGTTCCTGCGAAAGGTTTGTTGGAATCATTTCTGCGCAGATTTTTCTCATCCCCAATTCAAAGTCAAAATCTGATGAACAGTGGTGTGATTCTAATTTAATTCGTCCCCGATCATTCTTGTCGTCAACCGACGATCTGAGCGCACAAAATCCCGTATTCTATCAACATTTTCATCGGTTCTTGAAGATGAAGGCCTTCCGCTGCGTGGTTCATCTTCAATAGACTCTTCCCTGCCTTCTCTGAGAATGCCTTAAACCACCGAAAAACCTGGGAAACACTGTCTCCGTACGCGTGTTGAAGTTTTGCAAAAGTATCCGTTGCGCTATGTCCAAGTCTGAAGCAAAACCTGATAGCACACCGTTGCTCAGAATTAATGTCACTCATTTGTAAAACGCACTAGAAAAAAAGAACAAACAAATGACTCTAACAAGTTCAAACTTGTACTGACGGTGCATTACATGTTAACCTACCGTCCTTTCAAGTCCCGTTTCCGTAGTGTTGCTAGATCGGACGCTACGTTGCCAGCCTCATTACTTAATTTACACACCTCGTACAGTCAATACAATCAATTATTAAAACATTTTTTTAAAAAACAAATATTTCAAGAAATAAAGCACGTTTCCTTACTTTTTACTCTCACTGTACATATTCAGAGCTGAATACTTTTCAAAGTTTCAGAAAATTTTCGTATCTAAGATACTTTCTGAAAGTATCTTGTATCTTAAAAGTTTCTTTGTTTTACTTTGAAAGTTTATTAGACTTTGAAAGTAAAACACAACGAAACACAAGAAAGTTTATTACACTTCCACAAGTGGGTACTTGTAGAAAATCAAAAGAAATAAGCGTGGTAGGAATTTTTTAAGAAAATGAATATTGTGTTTGAACTACATACAACTAACTTACTAATTCACACTGGATAAATTACAATAATTTGTAAAATGCAAATAAAACAAACATTAAAATGATACATGTTCACAGTTTAAATAGGATAATAAAATGAGTTTCATTTTTTCACGTGATTACCGTTGTATATTCAAAAAAATAGAAAGTGGTAAAACAAGTGCTTAAAAGAACTGTGCTGTGAACAAAAATACACACGATAAGTGCATATTTCTGTAGTGTTAAAAATTAATCTACAAACAAGTTACGAAACAAAATTAAATATGGGTTATTTGTTTCAACTCCATGCTGGTGCACATGGAATATGAAATTGAATATCTTGCGGTAACCAAGATATTCTGTTAGTAAAGGATACACACGAAATTTCAAATTCTTACGTTATTTCGTATTGACATTAAACATTAAAAATGTATTATTGACTCGCTTTGTGTATGCGAATAACTAGGCAGGGAGGGCTCTAATCGAAAAAGTTTATATCCCCTTTAAAATCATCTATAGAATTGGATATGTTAAAGTTTCTGAAGAACCGTTAGTTTTTCATTGTTATTATATGATGAGTGGCTATTAAATAACCGAACTGCTGTCATAACATTCTTTATTCGTTACCAATTACAGTAGCAACTTTTTCGCCTTCAAGGTACTCCCCCTTGACGATCTCTACACCGCTCCATACAACTTTCCTTTTATTGAAAGCAACACTGGAAGTCCGCTTCTGTCAACTGGTTCAGAACCTCCATCGCTTTTGCTTTAACCGCTTCCACACTTTCGAATCAGCGCCGATTTGACCTTGGGAAATAAAAAAAGTCACAGGGGGCAAGGTCCGGCGAATATGGTGGATGTTTCAACATAGTAATGCCGTATTTTGCAAAAAACGCGTTCACAGACAAAGCAGAATGGGCCCGTGCAT
This sequence comes from Aromia moschata, assembly GCA_029963805.1. Lineage (NCBI taxonomy): Eukaryota > Metazoa > Arthropoda > Insecta > Coleoptera > Cerambycidae > Aromia > Aromia moschata. The sequence continues at coordinate 1,700,935 of JAPWTK010000067.1, forward strand.
TGTCTTGCCATTGAATTGTCATTGAAACTTCCATGATTTGATCTTCCACAAATCGGGTCTTCGTCTTCTCACACGCTCACGAAGGGCCGTCAGCACCTCGATGTAATAATGTTGATTGACCGTCTGACCCTCCGGGACCCAGTCAACGTAAACAATGCCTTGAATGTCAAAAAAGACTATCATCATCGCTTCGAATTTGGATTTGCTCGTCCTGGCTCTTTTTTGCCTTGGCGAGTTCGGGCTTTTCCAATGCATAGATTGGCGTTTTGTTTCAGGGTCGTAAGTAAAAAACCACGATTCATCACAAGTAATCATCATGTCTAACAAGGCTGGATCAATGTTGTTTAGAATATCAGCGCAAATGTTCATTCTTGAATTCTTTTGCTCGGGAGTGAGGAGTTTCGCACCATTTTTGCGCAAACTTTGCGCATGTTGAACGATTCATGCAAAATCTGGCGAACACATTCTTGTCGATTTATTTCAGCAAGCCCTCGAATGCTTAGACGGCGATATTCGTGGATTAATTTACCAATTTTTTTAATGTTTCCGTCCGTTTTTGACGTTGAGGGCCGTCCGGGGTGCGGATCGTCTTCGGTCTTTCACGTCCCTCTTTAAACGGTTTAAACCATTCAAAAACTTGTGTGCGGGGTTAACATTCATTCCCGTACACTTCTTTTAACATTGCATAAGCTTCTGTAAAAGTCTTCCCCAGTTTAACAAGAAACTTGAGATTAATCCGTTGCTCCATCTGAACACTTAACATTTTTTCGACACGTCACTGGTGCGTTCAAACGAATGCTACAACCAAAAAATCAAACAGCGGCCCACTGGCTTGTACAGCGAACTCACGGTGGGGAAATCGCCTTCTGTCCAAACTTGTCGCAGCATCAGTTCGGTTATTTAGCTTAATTAATAGCCGCCACTCTTCGTATGGCGAGTAAGAGGGGTTCATAAGTAATTTAGAAGTAATTTATATTATTTTATATTCACTATACCTACGATTTATATGTATGCCATTAATAAATTCATCCATTATCCAAACAATAAAATTTATACGAGATAATTGAATATTTAATGAAGATAGACATTGCGAATTTAGTTTGCAATCAGTGTAGCGTATATTATAATAAATAGAAATATTTCAAATTGGGAAATACTGTAATATATTAATATTAAATATAATACTTTAAAAGGCCCCGTCCAAGGCGTGAAAATAAAAATTTTATGAGTGAATTCAATGTTCATAACGCATTAATATTTCATTTAATTTGAAATGAACTGGATTTTTCCTGGTTATTATTTTCACAGGTTTCATTTTAGACACAACAATGGTTATACTTACATAGAATGTAATTTTGATACCATACTCGAAAAGTAGGGGTTAGAATTAAACATTGTAAAAGATGTCAGTAACATCATGACTCGAAAAGTGGTACGGCATACATTTTTGAAATACTCGTGTATGCAAAAAATACAGAAGAAAAAGTAAAGTCGGTCTACCTCAGCGTCTTTATCAAAAACCATCCGTTATGAAATTACGAATTTTGAATTTTATTCTGTATAGACTTTCATCTATCATTATATGCATTTTCTACAGATATAACGTCAGCGTCATTTAACTTGCGACAGCCATATATGAGGTGTGTAAATTATGCAATGAGATTTTTTTTTTTTAATTTTTATTCGAATAGAATTACAATTCAGTATTGTCTCTTTCAAAATAACTTCCTTGGGAAGCCAACCCACACAGCACGGTTCTTCCATTCCTCATAGCAGTGCTGGAACTCATGTACTGGAATAGCCTTCAGCTGGTCGGTTACAGCCGTTTGAATGTTTTCTATGGTCACTTGAGGTGATTTTTCAATCTCGGGAAGAGAAAAAAGTCACAAGGACTCAAGTCAGGCGAATATGGAGGCTAAGGAGTCTCAGGAATGTTTTTACTGACCTAAAACTCGTTTACTGAAATGGCAGGCTGTGTGACAAGGCGCATTGTCGTGATGCAACTTGTTCTTGATATTTGGTCTTACACGCACGATAATTTTTCAAAGTTTTTCAAGAACCTCTCTTTAGATCCAGTATTCTATCGACATTTCCATCGGTTCTTGTAAATGAAGGCCTTCCGCTGCGTGGTTCATCTTCAATCGACTCCCTTCCTTCTGAGAATGCCTTAAACCACTGCAAAACTTGGGCTCTTGAAAAAACACTGTCTCCGTAGGCATGTTGAAGTTTTGTAAAAGTATTCGTTGCGCTGTGTCCCAAGTCTCAAGCAAAACCTGACGGCACACCGTTGCTCAAAATTAATGTCACCCATTTTTAAAACGCACTGGAAAAAAAAACGGTTTACGAAGACAAACAAAGAGTCAACAAATAAATGACTCTAACAAGTTCAAACTTATACTGAAGATGCATTATATGTTAACTTACTACCGATTTTGTCCTGTCTCCGCAATGTTGCTAGATCGGGCGCTACGTTGCCAGACTCATTACTTAATTTGCACACCTCTGTATCGAAAACGGTGCATGTTTTAACAGAACTGGATAAAAGGTGTTTGATATAAAGGAGCAACAAAATGGTCATGCGACTTTTTTACCTTGACACTCTTTCAAGGTTATCTGTAGGAAAATTGTATTGTTTGTTTCAAACGGAAATCAATACTTCTTTATAGAGAATCTTAACCTACAAAAACTGGGAGTAATTTTTATCTCAGGCATTTTTTTTATCCAATATAAGCAACTTCACGAAATATTAACTGATTTTCTATAGATAGGGATTCTCGCTGGGAACTGACTGATTACATTTAAGAAATAAAGTTGATCTTCAAATGACCTTAAAAACGTTGTCAAGGTCAGAAAGTCGTATGACCATTTTGTTGCTCCTCTAAGATCGACAATTTTTATTCGAAACATTTTGTTTTGCACCGTTTTCGACATTTTCGAGATAAAAGGCTGACTCAAGTTAAATGACGCACCGGGTATATTGTCCCGACAGTTCAATTTAAGGGGTTAGGTGGGTTTCAGAGGTTCAAAAAAAAGCGTATTTTTACTATTTTTTTAAATATATACAATCATATATTTTATTTAAACAATTCAGCATGTCAAAGATACATATGTAAACAGTATTTTGTGAAATTTTTATTTAAAAATTCCGAAAACTCAGCCATTGGTACGTCATCTCCCTTGACGTCTCAAAAAAAAATGCTCTTGCCGTGGACAGCATAACTCATTATTGGTTCATCCAAAATCAAAAAACCAAAAATATTTTCGTTAGTACATGGATAAATCTCGTTATTGGACGAAGGAAAAAAAATAAAATACAAACTGAAGTTTTGACAGACTTTGAACAAAAAAAAACATATTTTTTGGTCAAATTTTCGCCATGTATTGGCTCGAAAAAAATAGTTGTAATAATAATAATAAAAAAATCCTTCGTTCAATGACTAGATTATGTTATTTCAAAGATGTGTGCAAAATTTGAACAAAATCGCTTCATAATTTTTCGAGAAATCGTGTCCACCGACTTAAAATATTGAGTTTTGAGATAAACGCGTTTAAAGTTTTAAATTGAAATAACATGCAAAAAAAAAATTTTTTTTTAACTTACATAGAATCATCGATTCCGGCACCATAAAGCTGGCAAACGTAAACAAACATGGAGAAAGCGAGTAATCAACTGTCACACCCCTAGGGGGCGCATTATTATCTGAAATCGCCAATATATACATGCGAAGCGCTGCACTGACGTGGCCTGATGGGCGGAACTTCTGAAGGGTCTATCTCTTAGAATTTTACTCGGATCGATTTGAAATTTTAGGAGAATATTTTAAACATATTGTACTATTTAATAAGACAAAAAAAAATAAATCGATTTTTGGAAATTTTCAAACCCACCTAACCCCTTAAATAGTGTCGGTTTTTAATGTTTACACGCCCTTGTTGGAAGACACGCCCTTGTTGGAAAGACCACTTGGTATAAATTTATTTAAAGACCATTTGGGTAAAATATATTACGAGAAATTCGTCTAGCAAGTTAGTTTCGATAAGAATTACTATTTGACGGTACGTAATTTCTGATTAGTTCAATTAATGTACGTAATGTCTAATTAGTTCAAAATTATTAAAAAAAATGAAATTGCTTGACTGAGTTAAACAACTCTCGCATATCTAGTTAAAAGTTTTAAACGTAGAGCAATTACTCCGTTTTTTAAAACACACAGTGTTTATCGGTCCCTGTGGATTCAAAAAAGTTTTGTTACCCGGCATTTGCAATTCAGATGTAAATTAATTTCTAAATGCGAGTTGTACAATGCGATCAATACAAACCTTGTTATCCAATTGCAGTTCGCATTAACAAAAAAAGTCCTACTTTTGCAAGTTGGCAACCGACGTAAAAATTTTACGAACGTCGACATTTAAATTACAAATTGGACGGAATTGAGTGGACAAATAGTTTTTCCTATATAGCGCCGTTTAAATTTCTCGCCGTATCCGATTTGTCGACAATAATACATATGTATGTATAGTCGATAACATAGGAAATAAAAAAATAGTTTAACTAGCCGACATTGACGCAGCTAGGAATTTTGCTGGTAACACGTGCACTTATAAACTGGACTGTATGAAAATATGTGTACGTATACCAGTCATACACCATCGCACAGTTCTTTCACTTTCCATTATTCTTGCTCCTTTGTCAATACCTTTAAATTTAAACCCAAACATCAAAAGCCATATCCAAATTGATTTTGAAGTGACAGATCGAAAGACTTCAGGCTTCAGTTCCCCATGCAGATTCTACATTCGGTAATACATTTTTCTTTTCATAAATCATATTTTTCAAAAATTTTACGTGCGACAGATCAATATCTGACTTCATTAGATGTGTACAGGGTGTCCGCGGATTGAGTTACCTATAGGTGAAATGGACAAAAAAATTAATTTTTCGACAAAACGTCATAAAAGTTTTGTTTGTCTTGAAACGTCCAGAAAGTTTGTTGTTTGTTCTATTTAACATACAGGGTGTTAAAAAATAGCAAAAACTGAATAATAATGAAGAGTAACGTACCTTAAATATTAACGCTATGTAAAAAGAGTTATTAAGAAAAATTGTTTGCAATTAAATTTAATACTCAAATATGAAAGCATGGCCTACTAGTCAATATTAAGTATTTTGAAGAGATTCCGCAATTTTTATCATTGTTATACGTTTGAAGTATAGCCATTTTCCTTTAAAAAAAATTATGTTTACTAAAGGCGCAGACATAATAAGAAATCAGAAACCTCAAAAATATTATTTAAACATTTATTTTGAAGAAATTATGATTTAATAAACAAATTCAATAATTATTTTGAAAAAACAGCAAAATTATTATTCACGCACCATAACTATTTTAAATGCAGGTCTCCAAGTTCAACACACCTCTCCAATCTCGTTCTAAAAGATGTGTATATTGATTTACTTGGGCCACTGCTTAAATGATCCGAGTCTTGAGTAAATCAATATTGTGTTCTATCGGCTGTCTATAAACTATTTCCTTCAAAAATCCCCAAAAGAAAAAGTAAAGTGGCGACAAGTCAGGGGACCTTGCTGGCCAACAAATAGGTCCATATCTTCCGATCCATTTCTCTCCATCTTGTTTGTTAAGCCAACTGCTGACCTGAATTGTTGAATGGGCGGGGGGCATCCGTCCTTTTGAAAATACGCTTTTTTTCTATATTCTAAATTCTCTTCATCTAATTCTGGCCAGAAAAATGTGTTTAACATCTCCAAGTATGAATTTTGATTTAAATTTTCTTTAAAAAAATTGGGACCAATTATTCGATTGAAAGAAATTGCACACCAAACATTTCGACTTCTGGATATTTTCCATGAAACAATTCAATTGCAGAACGAAGAAATATTACCGATACCATAACATTTAAGATAAATTTTATGTTGTAAAGTAAGCATTATTTGGAATTAAAAATCAATAATTGAACTTTCAAGCGCTTTGTCAAATACAATGTCAAACAATAACAATTGCCTTATTGATGGCTTACTGGAATTTCAAATATTCTAATTAGGGACTTTGAGAAGAAATAGTGTAAAGACAACCTATTAAATACAGTGTTGATTGACTAAATGATTATCTGGACGTGCTGTTTCTTCAAAATAAATGTTTAAATAATATTTTTTGGGTTTATGACGTCTTATTATGTCTGCGCCTTTAGTAAACATAATTTTTTTAAAGGAAAATGGCTATACTTCAAACGTATAACAATGATAAAAATTGCGGAATCTCTTCAAAATACTTAATATTGACTAATAGGCCATGCTTTCCTATTTGAGTATTAAATTTAATTGCAAACAATTTTTCTTAATAACTTTTTTACATAACGTTAATATTTAAGGTACTTTACTCTTCATTATTATTTAATTTTTGCTATATTTGAACACCCTTCATGTTAAATTGAACAAACAACAAACTTTCTGAACGTTTCAAGACAAGCAAAACTTTTTATGAAGAATGACTTATAGGTAACCCTGTATACTAGACAAATCAATATTTCAAAAATCAACTGTCAATATCTCCAAGTAGTGGGTAAAAATGGATAAAATCGTCATGGATTTTTTTTAGGAAATTCTACTCGAACATGTCAAAATATACATATGAATCGCCATTCTTTGATAGGGGTCCTGAATTTTTTGGCAACTTGTTAAAAGCCTAAGACGTCATCGGTATTTTTAGTAAGAATCCTTATCATTTTATGACAGAACTAGAAATATCCCTTATTTTCATGTACAATAACATAAATATTGATGTAGGTCACTTCAGGAAATTTTCAGGAAAATCTACTTTAAAGGTTAAAAACTTAATTTACTAGAAATGAAAGAAAATCAACAAGTTTCAATCTACAAACCACACAACGTTAGCATCCTGACAGTACGCAAGATGTTAAAAAATGTTATTGTACAATATCAATTAAATTAACAAAAAATATCATTCACAAATATGGCGAATGCGCTGGTGATAATAAGTTCGTACATCGGAAATATGGATTTCATACTCATTGATGTTTGAAAATGTTTATTTCGTCTGCTTGTTTCGAAACGCCGATGCATGCAACATTTGGAAATAAGAAGTAAACAAAACGTTCCTTAGTGTCTTGCACTCTGTCAGAATGTCGACGGTACACAGATATTTTTTATTTCATTTTTGGTAAATTTAGTTTCTCTAACGTCTTAAGGGGGTAAATACAATTAGGTGGTCAAAAAATCGATTTTTTTCTCTAAAAAGTTAGGAGATTTCCCGTAGAATACGCTCGTGAAAGTTTCAGAGCGAAATTCGAACTCTTATATTGTCTTATACCTTATTTTATTTATTTTATCTATTGTATCTTACTTTGAAATACCCAAAGCCGGATTTGTATAACTGAGAGTATTATATACATATACAACAGATGAATAACAGCATGTACGAAGAGATTGAAGGCCTTTTGTACGTCCCTGGAATCGCTGATTGAGTCGTAAGTACCATTTTTCGGTATTAAAAACTTTAAACGAATTTTACTTAAATCAACATTTTCAAAATTGGCAACCACGATTACTCAAAAACTACTCGGTCGATTTGGCTGAAACTTTCGGGGTTTCTTCTTTATATTCTTAGCTTGTCTGTAAACCAATGTTTTGGAATTCTATGGTGCAAAATTTAATTATTAATGCAAAAGTGTCTGAAAAAATACGGAAAATCACCGATTTTATCGAAAAACTTCTGCCAAACGTAGAATTTTTTTTTAAATTTTTTGAGGTTTACCGACAAATTATATGTATTTTTAAAATAAATTTTATTTCCTGGACTGTTACAGACGAAAATTACAACGGCCAGAGTGGTCGCCGTTTTTTTTTATAGGTCTACTTTGCGCCAGCCGCCATTTTGTTTTGAAAAATAAAAAAAATTGAATTCTTCATTCTTATCACAAATATATAGTTTTGTAATGATTAAATAAAACCTTGGTAAAAAAATGTTTTTTTTAATGCGTAATTTTAACCCGTCTAATTGTATTTACCCCCTCAAGTCAATTTTCTTAAAAACCATATTAATGTTCATGTCACTGTACGTGAGAGGAAGTGCCTATTCCAGTTCCCTCATAGACCCCTATCAAAGAATGACAATTCATATTTTTTGACGTGTTCTAATGATGTTTCCGAAAAAAAATGTGACTTTTGTCCATTGTATTCACTACTTTAAGAATACACTGTATATGGAATGATGTCTCGACAGGGTAAACCAAACAAAAATGTTTCAAGTCAAAAGTTGTTTGTCCGAAATGTATGCATATTATGCATTTTTTTGACATGACAAACATTGAGTAACGGAGTGATTTTTTTTAACGGAATGATATTTTATATATCTTACCATATTAAAAAGTATTTATTTATAATTACAGAGAATACCACTTACAGTCCGGCGACCGAAAGCCCCCGAGTATTTTGGTTTTTTACTTTACCCTTTGGGGAGAGGGGGCGATCGCTGCAGATTAAACAAAAAAGTCACTAGAGGCAACGGCAACCGCATTCCCCCGAGTATTTTGGTTTTTACTTCATAAGTTGGGGGGGGGGGGCGATAGCCCCCATCGCCCCGCCCTGGCTACGCCCTTGATCACATCCGGGTTAGAATTCATATTGAATATATAAAAAAATGTTGACCAGTAATTTCTTTTTATTGTTGTAACTAATTTCGGAACTATTAAAATTTTTGCCTAAAGATGGAATTTTAATAGTTCCGAAACTAGTTGCAACAATAATAAGAAGTTACGGGTAAAATACCTCTTTTTGATATGTACATTAGGTAAATGAAATATATATATTTGAACGCGGGAAGTGTTCATTGTGACTCATGAACTCTCGACTGAGCTAGCGCTTGCAAGGTAGGCCAATCAAACATGCTTTCACTCGTAAAATTAGAAAAAAAAGATGCTGTTTGGGTGGTTTACCTTTCAGGCGCTGACTAAGTCGAGAGTTCGCGTGCCCAAGTCACAAAACACATTTGTCTCGCGTACCAAGCACCTCTCACGAATTTTGCGATTATCGATTCACATTAGTGCAAAGGTTATGCTTACCCAACGAGACTTCTGTCAGGAATTTTCACTCACTCAATTTTTCTTGGAGGGGATCAAAAAAAGAAGGATGCAAAAAATATTAGAAGGAGACGGACGAGTTGGACCGGGCCGAAAATGGTTCGACCATTCTCATAAAGGTTTTCTGAATCACCCTACGCATCAAGACCAGCTTATAACCCCTCAGTGCGGCAAATTTTCAGGGCCTGCGTTGGAGAGGGAATTTCAATTTTGGCGCCCAATTTCAATTTTGGGTCCGTCAACTTCAAAAAGCCTTTAAGTAATGCCATGATATGAATTCTAGACAAAACAACATCCTACGTAACCTCTAACAAGGGTGAAACTAGAGGGGGTAACGAGTTTGTGTGGGGACGGCTTTGGCAGGTGCTTATGTTGTCAAACGGTGAACGAGTGTTCGAGTGGAACCCCAAATCAATTTATTTGGCAGCATTAGGATCAAGGGAATTACCCAACAGAGGTCAAACACTGCGAAACACAGCGTAACTGTAAAGGGATGGCTCACGGGATCTGGCAAAGGGTTGAAGGGATGAGATGCAGTGACCAAACGCTCAGGCCTTGTTGGGAAGGTCTTAGTGTGTGCCAGGATGGGATTTTTAGCCGACAGCGTCCGTTTCAGTCCATCCTGTGGGTCTTTGAAATTGCCGTCAAAATCTCGCGAATTAAAATTTTAACAGAGGATTGTTTTTGGGGTGTGCACGGCGAACCGTTTAAACCACAGCGTAGCGACTTCGGGGCACTAGACCCAACCCTATAGCCCACCGAAATTTAAAAACTGAAAGTCTTTAATCCGAATAGAACGCAAATGCTTAGATGTCGGTAATCTAAAAAGTGTTTCGCTAATTTTGACGAGCAGTTTATATTGCTGTTACTTCGTCTAGAATTCTCTGTTCATCAGGTAATTTCCTATAATTTCTACTTATTAGGTGATTCCATAAGAAAAAATCACAAGGCGTCAGGATCATGCTCTCTTGGAGGTCATTCCACAGTTCCCCTCTGACTATTCAACGATTTAGGACTGAAATCGTAAATAAAATTCAAGAAATCGACATCCATATGCAAATTTGGGCTTCTATTCGAGCGTCTATTCTGTAGTGGCGCAGTATACGCATAGGCGGTACGCGAGCGACTTGCCGAATTCGCATTATCAGTAAAAACACGAAAAGTCGATTTCAGACAAATTGGTTTGTTTCCTTATAAACAGAGGAGGGAGCGAGAATATCAAAAAGATTGATTCTATCTTCGTGTAGGGGGGAATAATGCGTTCCTTTGATATGGATTTTTCAATAAGGGAATAGGGCCTTCGGAAGAATACGTGAATTGTTTTTAAAGAATACTTTTTGAGTCGGGAGAGAAAAAAAGTGGACAGAGGCTGGTCGATGTATAGGGTGTCTCTCTTGAAACTATTGCCTATTCTAGTTTATGTCGTCTTCTGTTGACGAAAATATTTATTCCTATATAGTTCAATCAAGTTGTTTGACTTTTTGGTCTAGGGAGTGGGTACTGGAACCTTCAGCGTAGAAACAAAAAAACTGGACGTTTTCCACCAAACACCGAACTACTATACTTTTCTTGACGCCGCGTTTCGCCAACTAAGTTGGCATCTTTAGGAGAAGATTAAAACTGATACTGATCTCTGGTCTACGCGTATATGTATATTCCATCAACTCTCTCAACTAGATGTTAAACTTTATTGTTACTGGCATTTGTTCCATTTTTTTTTTTGTATTATTAGTAACATCGAATAGTTTGGGGGTACTATCTGTCCATTGACTTAGTATTGATGATACGATCCTTCAAGTCTTCAATAACACAGGTCTACAAAAATTATTTTTCTGCTCCAGGAACTAAACCTATCAAATCCATAGTATTTTTTTGCTGATACCGAACTTTTAACTCAGAAAACTTTCTACCGCGTAGATTCTCAGTAAATTCCGTTTTTTTTGTTGTGAAAATCTGATTAATATTTCAAAAAATAAATTGCATAAAAACGTATTTTGACAACAAAAAACCGGGATTTACTGAGAATGTACGCGGTAGAAAGTTTTGTGAGTTAAAAATTTGGTTTTAGCACAAACAAATACTTCGGATTTGATAGGTTTAGTTCCTGGAGCAGATTTTTTTTTGACATGTGTAATGTATGCATAATAATAAGAACTTGAACCGTCTTGAATAATAATGATATCTGCTAGTTTCTCTAGATTTTACACATGGATCGCTCTCCTACAGGTTTTCTATGTTTAATTCGAGACTTGTTGAACTGGCCTGGTACTTTGGTAAAACCATTAAAACCAGCTTTTTGTAAAAGTCACGGTGTGCACAGAAGCATACCGTCTGCGGATTCGAATTCAGCGACCCAAAAACATTTAGCTATTGTTGTGTAGTCTATAGTAAATTCCATTTTTTTTGTGTACCCGTGTTGTTACAGTATACCGCATCGTTTACAACCTTCGCCAGTTGACGTTGTTAAACTGAACTGAAAGGCAGTCGAAGTTCAGCTATGACTGCCTTTCTAACCTCCAATGACTCATCCATACCTCCATAATTCCATTACGACTCTAGAATACATTAGCTGAATTAGCTACAGCCAATTAAAGCATTAATTAAGACACAATAGATTAATGAAATTAACTGTTAACATTTCAAATATCCAACGGATAATACGTATTCTCTTCAACAATATATATGCCCGCTTTATTAATTTGAAACGATTTATTAATTTGAAACAGTCGCTTAATCCAGTCGGCTTTAATTAACGCTAACGCATACTTCGTGGAAAATCGTAGAGGGTGTTCCATCCACGAGTACACTTAAAATATCAAATATACTTCGAAACTGTTTGGAATCTGATGATACTGGGTGAAGTAATTAAAAGGGCCCGCCTATCACTGCAAAGGATAATGGGCGGCTCTCAAACCAACCAAATGTAATTCTAACTTTTAATAAAAAGAGTATGCTACATGATCTTGCAGCATTACACAAATACGAATAAGTTTATACAGATAGGCAGGTTATTTAAGGTTATTTAAAATCATCGAAAATTCAAAAGTTGGCTATGAAATTAGACGTCAAACTTGACAATCAACCAACAAGTTAGAAACAACTTAAACAACCGAAATAACAGATTTGCACTGATAAGTTATAGAAATTGTTCAAAATGATCACCGTTTTCTCTCAGGCATAAATTTATTCTTCGTCGAAAATTGAAGTCTACTCTTTCCAAAAACCGCTGATTGTTTCTAATGACATTACATTTATCTGTAATGCGATTCCACAATTCTGCTGGGGACGCAACTGGCGAGGAATACCCAAATTCTTTTAACGTCCCCCAAAGAAAGAAGTCACATTTGTTGAGGTCTGGTGATCGTGAAGGCCAAACTTGTGGGCAATTATTTCCTCGTCCTTGGTGGTTTTAAAAAAGTGTCTAACCATAATCTAAGTTTTAGAACTAAAATCTCCATAAACTAAAATGAAAATTTTTTAAGTCCGCCAACGGGTTAAAAAATTCTGTCACATTTTAATGGTGCATCCTCCCTAATCAACTCTTTAAAATGCTTCAATTGAACTCTACTGTCGATTAATGCTCTTGGTACACTCACAACGTCTACCAAATTTGGTTTTTCTAAGTTCAAGTATAACTGAGATATTGATTTTTTTTTAAATTTGTAACCCCAACTTTGAAGGCCTATACCTTCTCAGGGGTGCAACTTAGTATAAAGGTAAGTTGCGTTAAATCACCATATTTTAGATTCCCCTACATGCCCCTGCTCTGTGTCGGTTCTTATGCGAAACACCCTGTATAAGTGAAAAATCATGGGTAAATAGGAGTAGACTGTAGAGTAGTGTGGGGTACATAATAGTGGACTGTAAAAACTGAATATATACGTGATCCAAACCAAAATATTTATTTTTTAAGTAGTAGTTTTATATTTTTTTATAAATACTATTACTGCCGGATTACCTATCTGATTCGTATACTTCGTAATTTCATAGTATGATTACAGTTTATGTGCCCCCGATCACGTTGCTACTGAATAGCGGCAAGGTTATGAATTATCGTTAAGTTAAAGTACACATATTTTAAAAAACTATTGGCTACATATTATATCTAACGTATTTTATTCTCTAATTTTACAAGTTTCAATGTAAAAACTGTTTATTGTTAAAACTTTACTTAAACTCAAATTTAATATTTCTGAATGCGACCTTGTTTCAGTTTTTGAAACAGGCCAGGAATTTGAAATCAGTTGTTCTCATAAAGATTCGACCGCTCTTGGTCTAGTCGGTCTGAGGATATTATTTTATCTATATACGTTACAATGAGAGTTTCCAAAAAATCGACTTTACAAATTCTAAAATTTTTGGTTTTCAGTTACAAAAAGGTGACCATTCTTTTTTAGGGATCATCATTTAGATTGTGGAGTAGTAATTTCCTATTTTTGTTTACTTTGGAATAAATTAACTGAAAGGGAAGAACTGAAATTCTTTCTGTGATTGGTTTTGGAGATATGATGCGGACTTAGAAAATTGCGTTGTTCAATGCAAATACATAAAAATATTAGGTTAATCACGGCTTTTTTTGACGTCTCTATGAAGTATGGAAAAATCGTGCTATTTTCATAAAAGCTAGATTGCAAAATTATAAGACCGATAAAAAAAATGTCAGACCGATCTGGATTGCTGTTTTATCACGCTGTCAGGACGAATTTGGTGTGCTGTTTTATCACATCAAAAAGTTTTCTGAGCCATGATCTGAGGGTCGTACATACGAGGTGTGTAAATTAAGTAATGAGGCTGGCAAAAATAGCGCGATCTAGCAACACTGCGGAGACGGGACTTGAAGGGGCGGTAGGTTAACAAGTAATGCATCTTCACTACGAGTTTGAACTTGTTAGAGTCATTTGTTTGTTCTTTGTGGCTGTTTTTGTAAACGGTTTTTTTTTAGTGCGTTTTAAAAACGAGTGACATGAATTTTGAGCAACATGTGCTATCAGATTTTGCTTCAGACTTGGACACACGCCTACGGAGACAGTGTTTTTTCAAGAGCTCAGGTTTTTCGGTGGTTTAAGGCATTCTCAGAAGGAAGCGAGTCGATTGTCGAAGGAAGAGAGTCAAAGATGAATCACGCAGCGAAAGGCCTTCATCTTCAAGAACCGATGAAAGTGTTTATAGAATACGGGATTTTGTGCGATCAGATCGTCGGTTGACGACAAGAATGATCGGTTTCACAATGGTTCCAAAAAACCTTTCGCAGGAACAAAAGGAGAGAAAGGTGTCTTAACTTATTGGAATCGATTAAAAAAGATCTCCATTTTATGGAACGTGTCATTACTGGTGATGAGACTTGAGAGTTTTGAGTATGATCCGGAAACCAAGCGCCAAAGCATGGAATGGCACACTCCAAGCTCTCCAAGAACCAAAAAAGCAAGAATGAGCAATTTGAAGATCAAATGCATGCTGATTTTCTTTTTTTGATAGCCAGGGAATTGTCTACAAAAAGTTTGTACCTCCAGGGCAAACAGTAAATCAACACCTCTACAAAAAAGTTCTTGAACAACTTCGAAAAAAAGTTATGCGTGTGAGACCAAACATCAAGAACAACTAGATGTTGCATCAAGACAATGCGCCTTGTCACACAGCTATTTCAGTAAACGAGTTTTTAGCCAGTAAAAGCATTCCTGTTGGCTCATTTTTCTGGACCTCGCTAGAGAATCGTAGAAAAATGTTAAAAATATTGGCAGGTACCCAATTACTCGTCATGAAAAATCAAGATGAGCATGTTTTTAGTTTTTTTAAAATTTATCGAAAATCACCCCTATTTAGGGAGTTGAAAATACCCAAAAAGTGAAACATTTAAATAGTATCCATTAAACTGAAAACAATATTCATTACATTTTTTTATTGAATGAATGTTAAAAAATTAATGTGATGATTTCACCCTTTCAGAAGGGTTGTTTTTTATAAAAAATAATTTGGAATGTACAGATTGAGTCGAGTCTACCTCCCAGTATAAAAAAAATTGGAATGTTTTCTCAGATTCGTATGGAAATATCTTACTTTCTGATATTTAAGGGTGGCTCCACCCTTGGGGATGGAGTTATTTTTTTTATTCTTTTTTCATAAATATCGGTAGAAAGTAATTTTTTCTCAATTTACTACGATCGCGTGGTAGAGCGCGAATGTATTGGAAGTACAGGAGCGAACTCGCCCTTTCATTACACATCTCAGTGCTTATTTTAAAATTACAATAATTAGATAAGGTAATTGTAGGTATATAAAAATCAATACGCATAGTTAATATATTTATTTATTTATTTATTTATTTATTTACCAATTATTACATGGAATGCAAACAAATACAAGATTCAAAGAAGCATCCACTAATGCCTTATTATAGATAAGTAAGTAAGGGAAACAACTTAATAACAAACACTAGAATAAAAAACAAAAGAAAAATCTTAATAATAATAATTATATAATATGTAGTCTATTATATCTCTTAAAGGATAAGAGATTAATACAAAAAATGTCAATATCCGAGCACCAATCATTATAATTACGAGTTATTCTAGCAATTGGAGAGTTCATTCCCAAGTTTGTCCTATGAAAGAATTCACTAAAAATGTTATTATATCTAACTGGACGAGAAGGAATGTGAAAACTAATAAGAGAAAGCAAATCTGCACAATCTATTAGATTATTAAGTAATTTATATAAAATTAAAAGCCCTGACTGAATTCTTCGAGATTCTAATGATATAATGTCAAAATTATTTCTTGCTGCTGATAAGCTCAGAATTTCGTATGTACCATTGACTTTAAAATTTAAAAAATGTAAAAATTTATTTTGCAATCTTTCTACCCTCATTTTGTGAACCATGTAATGCGGATTCCAAATAACTGAAGCAAAATTTAGAGAACTGTAAACATAGGCATAATAAACAGATTTGATTGACTTATCACATTGAAATGTTTTACAAATTCTCATCATGAAACCTAACATTTTACTACTTTTGTTTAAAACATAATCAATATGAAAATTAAAACTCATATTACAATCAAAAATTACTCCTAGATCTTTAATTTGTTGAACTCTGTTTAAGTAGGCGTTATCAATTTTGTAATTATATGAAATTAGGTTATTATTTTTAGTAAAAGATATGCAAAAACATTTTTGTAAGTTTACAAATAGTTTATTTTTATTGCAGTAGTTATAAAACCTATCCAGATCAAACTGAACCAGGCGACAATCCTCTACGCTGTGGATCTCGGAGTACATTTTTAAATCGTCGGCATATAAAAGAAATTTACAGAAAGTAAAACATTCGCTAATGTCATTAATATATATAAGAAACAATAATGGACCCAAATGTGAACCCTGGGGCACTCCAGAAGTAACCACAGTTTCACCCGAACAGAATCCATTAATTGTTACAACTTGCGATCTGTTATAAAGATATGACACTAACCACCTTAATAGATCACCCTGTATACCAACCTCAGAAAGTTTGGCAATTAGAATATTGTGATATATAATATATGTATAGAATAATGAGTGTAATGAATAAAGGCATATTATTATTATTATTATTATTATTATTATTTATTATTCAAAAGACCTAATCTTATTTTCAAATTTTTTAAAAAAAAACAATTTTTTTATACTAAGGGGATGATTTCACCTCCTTAAGGGTGAATTTTTGACCATCACAAGTTTTCATCAATCATATAAACACATCACATCAATTTTTCAACATTAATTCAATAAAAAAATCACTCTTTGGGTGTTTTCAACCCCTAAATACAGTGATTTTCGAAAATTTTTAAAAAACCAAAAAGATGCTCATCTTGATTTTTCATGACGAGTAATTTGGTACCTGCCAAATATTTTTAGCATTTTTCTACGATTCTCTAGCGAGGTCCAGAAAACAGGCTAAAAACAACTATTTTTGCGGTCACTCTTTTATTCGAATAAAGAAATTTAAAAAATCATCTTATTACTTAATTTATACACCTCGTATATCGTAAGAATTCTGAATCACTCAGGATGAAAATACAGATCTAACCTAACGCACATTGACGAGTACTTCATTATCGCTAATTTGCACTAAGCAAAATGCACATTCGTAACGTTACAGGTCATATACTATACAGGTAGAATCGTGTTTTACAGGACTCAGTTGCGACCCTACTAGATGCGAATCGATCAAAATCCGCCTAATTGAAAGCTCCACGGTGGTCCGCAACAAGTGGAAATGTGTCGACAGAATGTTAATGAGAGAGCGGTACACGTTGCATTTTTATTAACGGCCATCAATTTTCCCCGGGGTCTACGCTGTGTACCTCCCGCCGTCGTTGAGGCAGATTGTGCCGAAAGGGAAGGGACATGAATAATAATGTTTATTTACATCGCCGATTCTGTCGGATATCGCGAGCACAAATTGATTTTAATTTAGATCGCGTTTTAACTAGTCGCACACGAAAGGGCTTTTTTTTCGAGGTCTTTATTTTCCAATGGCGCTCCCACGCGTTGGATTCAAGTGACTGAAAATGAAATCGGTTAGATATAAGATTCAGTGGTGGCGGAAATTAAGTTGGCTATATATTTTATAATTATAAAAACGACTGGTCCATTTAAACCGCTTGAGTAAATCGAATCGGTAATTTTTTTTTCCTAGGTTGGTACAACCTTCGTTGACATTGTGTGAATTTTGAGCGGGATATTTCAATTAGTGTGTGTTTGGCAGCCATTTGTTTACGACGCGAAAAGTTTATCTGGCAATTTGTACTATGGAAAAAAAATTTAACAACGAGTTTGCTTGAAATTTTGCGTTTCCAATGTAATTATGGCTACAGAATCATTGAAAATGTTGCAGAAGTGTTTTAGGTCTACTCTATCGAGAACGAAAGTATTTGAGTGGCATAAAGCGTTCAGTGAGGGTCGTGAGGTCGTAGAAAACTTGCCTCGTGCGAGTCGTCCATCCACCTCTGTTAACGACGATAACATCGAAAAAGTGAAAGAAATTGCGCTCGAAAATCTTCGTGTTGGCATTAGAGAGGTAGCAGAGGCTCTCAACATCTATGGATCGACTCAAAAACATTTTGGTTGATGTTTTGGGTATGAAGCGCGTCGCCGCTAGACTCGTACCAAAAGACCTGAATTTTTTGCAAAAAGAACGTTGAGTAGAGGTCACAAAAGATGCAAACATAGCTGATGATCCTACATTCATCAACCATATCATTACTGGTGACTGGTGGTTTATGAATATGACGTCGAAACTGACTGCCCAACAATCTAGCGAATGGCGCACCAAAAATGAGCCGAAACCGAAAAAACCACGTCAATGTCAAGGAAAATCAAGGTGATGCTAATTGTTTTCTTCGATTGCCGTGGTATGGTTCACCATGAATTCGTTCCAGAGCGTCAAACGGTCAATAACGAATACTACTTGGCTATTTTGAGGAGTCCAAGTGAAGCAATTCTTTGTAAATGGCTGGATTTGTGGGCAGATAATTCATGGATTTTTCACCAAGATAATGCGCCGTCACATTCCAGCCGGATTATGAATTTTTGGCCAACCACGAAACAAAAGTCATTTCTCAGCCACCGTATTCGGCAGATTTGGCTCCCTGTGACTTTTCCTGTACCCGAATCTCAAATATTCGCTTCGGGGAACGCGCCATTAGTCGATTGAGAAGCCTATTTTGAAGGCGATAATAACTATTTGTATTAAGATACTTAAAAATGTTGGTTTTCGCTAATCAGTAAATAACAGGGTCGCTAATCAGTATTTTATGGACAATAACTTTGGATTTAGTACCTTGGCCTCCCTAAAGTATATATCTAAACCCTATCGAATACCTTTGGTGCCATTTAAATCGATATTTGAAGGATATTTGGGAAGGCATTGATAAGCTGACAACAAAACTAAGAGAAAGTATGTTGCAAGTGGTGTACACGGTGACTGGTTTATCTTAACCACCCCATCTTATTCTTAAACGGCTAAAGCAAGCTGTAATCTGCAAACAAATCATGTTTCTACCATCTGAGACTAAAATTTGGCATTATTAATTATATTATTACATTATTAATTATAAATGAACGAAAACTGTACAACGCTGGGGGCTGCGACCTTTAACACATTTTTTTCAGAAACAGCAGTTTTATGATATCGTTGCCACAATATTTTTGATCTACTATGTGTAGGTTTTTATTGATAACAATATGCATCTAGAAGAAAAAAATGTAGTAGATAAAACATAGTTTTCTCTCTACTACAGTTAGGTCAAAATTAAGTTTAAGTGATTCCAGATAAACATTCAACTTGATATAATAATTCAATGACACACTTGACTCTCAAACTCAATATTTTGCTCAACTTTGAGATCGTATAGAATATACATTGTACATTTTTTGTTCAAATTTTTGTTTTGAAGAATCATGATTAACGCTATGGTTTCGGATTTTAAATAATGCAGGCCATGGGGATGATTCTTAAAAGCGATGGTGGGTCAGAAGAAGCAATTTTCAATGCCCTATAAAAAATGTATAAATAAAAATCCTCATTTTTCAAGATAATGGATTGTACTTTTTTTATTTAAAGGACATCGAAAACTGCTTCTCACTCTAATATACATATGTATGTAACACCACTGTCTCTTTAGCTTTTCAATACATTTTTTGGATCTTCATTCAGTCCTTAACAAAAACCGTCTGGCATTTTTTGTTTTAGGATGTAGTTTAGGTAGAAATACTTCTATCACACTTCGTCACCAAAATATGTTGTCAAGTAGCTAAAAAAAAGTGGTTTAAATAAATACTCGAATTTGTTTATTATTTATTAAATGTTCGTGTTATAACAATAATTTATTAAACTAAAGTAAGTAAACAAAAACGAAAAAGACAAAATAATTAATTTTAGTGAAAAGGTGTGAAAACTCGGTCAATAGGCCACTACGATTTTGTAAATCATTTACACCATCCAAAACACGCCTTATATCACGGTGTGTGACACAATTTAAAAAATAAATACTAGTCTATTCTCAGGGCCGGATTCAGGGGTGTCGGGGCCCGGGGCAATGAAGAAAGGAGGCCCCTGGAGGAAATAAAATAATTTTCGTTTGGACATTCTCACATTTTGCCCCTTTGGAAATAAAAAAATTACCGCTTGGACTCTCTTGCATTTTGTCCCTTTTAAATATAATAATTTTCGCTTGGACCTTCTCGCATTTTGCCGTATGAAATAAAATTATTTTCGCTTGGACATTCTCGAATTTTGCCCTTTGGAAATAAAATATTCATCGCTTGGATTCTCTTGCATTTGCCCTTTCGAAAATAAAATAATTTGCGCTTGGAACCTTTTGCATTTTGCCCTTTGAAAGCTTGCATTTCATCTCGTACTTAGCTGTGATTTTGCCCCTTCACCGGTGTACATTTTACCCCGTATCCAATAAATAAACTTTGAATTTTGCCTCTATTGAATTTTGCAAGAGGTGTAAATTTTGTAGTTCCACCACAGAATACATTTGACATAGGATGAATATATCCCTTGTTTGGATATATTTCATTACTCATTATTTCTTAAAAATTATAATTTTTTATCGTTATTAATTTTTAAATCCAGGTTTTGTGGAGGCCCTCAATGTGTGGGGGCTCCGGGGCTCCCGCCCCGGTTGCCCCGCCATGCATCCGGCCCTGTCTATTCCAGAGATTTTCGAAAAAAAAAAAAAAAAACTTTAACCCTCTGTATCTCAAAAATTAAGTCACTTAGGAAAAAACTTTATATTACTTTTTCTTCATCAAATTAGTTGAGATAGCATCTCCTTTAGTTTTGAAACTACTTAGGAAACACCCTGTACATATCTGATGTTATGCAAATCTAACAAAAATTATTTTCACGTTTGGTTGTTCGTAAAATGACAAAACTGCTGTTAGAAATCGTTTAGCGACCAGTTAGAAATCATTTTATTTTCCTGCAAAAATGAATTTGAATATATGCAGTCCTTTAGTTGCTTCAAAAAAATATAATAAATATGAAGGGGAGGTTGCTTAAATGTGACGGGAAGGCAACCTCCACATTACGCTTGACTCAATGAGAAACTAGTTTTTGAAAGCACTTAACCAATAATGAGTTGCATTTAAGTTTGCAATTTTTTTTGAAGGTTATTCGAAGCCATACAGCAAGAAGGCATGTTTGTTAGCCTACAAATTACAATTTTAAAGGGTGACTAATTTGAAACTGTTTATTTAAGGTAAAAGAGGCTGGATTTATATCTGAAACGTTAAAGGAATTCTTACATAAATATAGATAATTGTTTCCAAGCTTTTGGTTAATTACCACAAAAAAGGGTGCTAGCATACCTTTAAAAATGAACTTTGTGGATTCACTTCTGGATCTTGATTTCTACCTGAGAATCTGAGTCATGAACAATGTGAACTGTTTTCATTAGGACTTAAAGCAGCTTCAGCAGCGATACCAGAAATGAACCGACTACATAAAGAGGAGTAAAGCAATTCATTTTTAGTTTTTTCTTTTGTGTGAAAAACCCATTCATTTGTTACGGAACGGGAAAAATATTCATTTAGAAAATGAGGATTTATAGAGTCCTCAACAGCAACCTGTTGACTAGTGTTAATGGTAAGCTCTTCTTTCAGAGTAATCATAAAATTGTCGACTGTATTTTTTTGGCCAATATTCTTCACTTATTTTACTTACCTCCAAGTCAGCGGTCTTCATATCGGTGAAGAAGCTGGGCTGGTCAGCGGTGACCTCGCAGCTAAACGGGCCGCTGATGACCCTCGAGACGTTCTCCAGGACGACCTGCGTCGCATTCGATTCACTCTCCAGCACGTGGAAGCCCCTGATCTTGAACTGCTTGATGGGTTTCGGGTCGCTTGGCGTATACCTGTAGAACTCGCCGGCGCCGCGGTACCACTTCATCGAGTACAGTTTGTCGCCCTCCAGGTCGAAAGTGCACTTCAGCACGGCCTTGTGACCTTGCACGACGGCCACCGGCACACTGATGTCGATCTGTTTCAGGGCCAGGCCATCTGAAAGGGAACGAAAGGGGCGAGTTGAGAAAAGGCTGTTAAGGACGTATAATTTTAACTATCTAGGTATACAGGATGTCCGTTTATATTTTGACACCCACCTTCAGTACTACTACCTACTTGAAGGCTCTTCAAGTAATGTTCGAGCCTTCAAGTAATATCATGACATAAATTTCATGGTGTGGCCTGATGGGGTGTTTTCACGGGTGTGGCTGTTAAATAACTGAACTGCTGTCGTAACACTTTTTATTCGTGACCAATTGAGGAGCTTGCTGCAAGAACGATGCAGGTCCATTTTCAACGCGTGACGAGGTTAGTTGCTTATAATTTCGATAAACATATTAGACGTAATTTAACGCAAATCTGACGCAGCTCAGCATATGTCAGTATGTATACTCCATGTACTGAGATGTGTGGAATTTGCGTTAAATAACGCCTAGTATTTATATCGAAATTATAAGTAGTAGGTAATCTCGTCACGCGTTGAAAATGGAGCTGCATTGTTCTTGCAGCAGGAGTCCTCAATTATAGTAACAACTTTTTTCGCCTTCAATGTACTCCCCTTGGCGATCCCTATGTTGCTCCATACGACTTTTCCATTGTTGAAAGCAGGGCTGAAAGTCCGTTTCTGTCAGCTGGTTCAGAACCTCCGTCGCTTTTGCTTTAACCGCCTCCACACTTTCGAATCTTGTCCTCACAAGTAATCACCGTGTCTAACAAGCCTGGATCAATGTTCATGCAAAATCTAGCGAACACATTCTTTGTCGATTCCTGTTATTTCAGCAAGCCCTTGGATGCTTAGATAACCTAATCCCCATTTTCAATGTTTTTGTTCGTTTTTTGAGGTGGGGGGGTTTGGGAGTGTTTTGGGGTGTTTAAGGCCCCTTTAAAATTTAAAAAATCCTAAAATTTTGTGCGGGATAAACATTCATCCCCATACACTCCTTTTCACATTACATAATCTTCTGTAAAAGTTTTCCCCAGTTTAACAAGAAACTTGAGATTAACCCGTTGCTCCATCTGAACACTCAACATTTTTTCAACGCGTCACTGGTGCGTAGACTAATTCAAACGACTGCTACAATCAAACTGAGCGACCCACTGGCTTGTACAGCGAGCTCAGGGTGGGGAGAGTATCAACAGACACAATTCTGTTCAAACTTGTCGCTACACGCTCGCAGCGCGCCGGTAGCAGCATCAGGATTATTTAATAGCCACACCTCGTAGAAGGTTGAGGGATATAGAAGGGTGAGACGTTTCTGTGGGAAACGGATGAAGTTACAACTAGCTGTTGCCCTTACACATGGTGTGATGGTTTGAGGCAATATGTTTTTGTAATAGGTCATCTTTAGTACTCCTTACTTTCTTACATAGTCGAACTTTTAGAACGTGTTGCAGTGGTGGTTGGTTGAAATCTTCGGAGGTTAATTGAACCAATTTTTATTTCACTAAGCTAACGCCCGTCTTTACACGACAGGAGCTTTACGACACAGTTTTGGAACAATCTCATGTACATGTGCTTCCATGTCCTGCATGTTCCCACGATCTCTCATCAATCGAAAATGCCTGAGATATGATCGGTACAAAATTAAATAATTTACCCCATCCCCCAGGCAATCTCAAAGATTTTCAGCTTCACATCGAGATGATTTGAATGATATAACCCAAGGCGACAATGATAATTTGTATTGAAAAAGTATTTGGTGTTGTCCCAATAAAAAAACACTAACTAATAGAAGTTTGTTTTTAAAGAGAACTGTTTACATATCATTTTATTTTTCACCCTACGTCATAATCCTTCCAAACAAGTCAAAATTAATTTAACGAGTACCGTTGAAAACTCCAACAATCCGCAAATATTATACTTCCATTGCTTTCTATGTTCTGTACACAGTTTCACGTATATAGGGAACAATTTTATTGTTAACGGGACGTATAATGCACAATTCAGTAATAAAACTATCAAACTGAAAGTTCCGGCGGGGCTCTTTCATTATTATCCCTTTCTGAGGTAAGGCCTTTGTGTCTGGGGAATGATGTATCAACGGCCTTTGTTGGAAACGGATGGAACTAAGGCAACCTAATTATTTTAGGAAAGCGTAAACTGAGCGAAGGCAATCGTCCAATCGAAGTTTGACTGCAAGCAACGGGAATATTGTACAGGGTGTTTCTTAATAAACTGCTCGTCAAAATTGGCATAACACTTTTTAGATTAGCGCTGCTTGCGTTCTATTCGAGTTAGAGACGGTTTTTAATTTTCGGTAGCCTATAGGGTTGGTTTTAATGCCCTGAAGGCGCTACGTTTTCACTTAAACGGTTCGCCATCCACACCCCAAAAAGGAACCCCGTGTGTAAATTTGAATTGATGAATAGATTTTGACGGCAATTTCAGAGACATAGAGGATGGACTAAGAAGGACGGTGTCAGGTAAAAACTCCATCCCGGCACACATTAAGACCTCCTCGATAAGTTCTGTGTATTGGTTGCTCTCCTATTTGCGGTTGTTATTCTGTGATTTTATAGGTTAGGATAAATAAACAAAACTCTCAACCGGTTCTAAATTGTTTCAATAATATTGAAGTAGATTGAAGTATACGAGGTGCGTAAATTAATTACTGAGACTGGCAACGTAGCACCCGATCTAGCACCACTGCAGAGACGGGACTTGGAAGGGCGGTAGGTTAACATATTCACCTTCAGTACAAGTTTTAACTTGTTAGAGTCATTGTCTCTTCATTATTATGTTTTCGTAAACCGTTTTTTTCTAGTGCTTTTTAAAAATGAATGACATTAATTTTGAGCAACGGTGTCCTATCAGGTTTGCTTCAGACTTTTACACAGCGCAACGGATACTTTTGGAAAACTTCACACGACAAAGTTTTTTTAAGAGCCCAGGTTTTTCGGTGGTTTAACGCATTCTCAGAAGGAAGAGAGTCGATTGAAGATGAAACCCGGAGACCAAGCGCCAATGCATAGAATGGCACACTTCAAGCTCTCCAAGATCCAAAAAGCAAGGATGAACAAGTCGAAGATCAAATGCATGCTGATTTGCTTTTGTGATAGCCAGGAAATTGTCCACAAAGAGTTTGTGTCTGCAGGCGTAACAGTAAATCAACGCTTTTACAGATATGTTCTTGAAAAACTTCGAAAAAGAGTCATGCGTGTGAGACCAAACATCAAGAACTATGGCTCCTTAGTCTCCGCATTCTCCTGACTTGAGTCCTTGTGACTTTTTCTCATCCCAAGATTGAAAAATCAGGTCAAGGGGCGTCATTTTGGGACCATATAAAACGTTAAAATGGTTGTAACCGACCAGCTGAAGGCTATTCCAGTATATGAGTTCCAGCACTACTATGATGAATGGAAGAACCGTCTCCAGTGCTGCGTGGCTTCACAAGGAAGTTATTTTGAAGGAGACAATACTGAATTGTAATTCTATTCAACTAAAAAAATTTGAAAAATCAGTCTCATTAATTAATTTACACACCTCGTAAAAGACCCCGCAATAATCTTATGGAAATTGGGTTTCGGTCAAATCGTCTGAATTCAAAATCGTCTGGATATGTTTTAGGTTTCCTCATCCCAAGCAAAAGTCTCAATGGGCACAAAGCTCGAAAATAAATACTTTGGCTGCTACGTAGCTTGAAAGCTCCAAAGCTCCACCACAGATTTATTTATTCGTGCAGTCTTTATAGATTATTAAATAACTTATTTTTTGGATTTTAATGTCTAGGTCCATCTTAACTCAGTTCATGTATGATGTGAATACAATAATTCGACAATTGGCAGCTGTCAACAGGCTGTCAAATAGCAGTTATAAAACAAAAATCTTCAGTTTTAGTTATAACTTTATGTTTTTAGGTCGCTGAATTTAAATATGATGTTAGTTTTACGAAATTGAAAGTTGGCAGCTGTCAACTAGCTGTCAAATAACGATCGAAAAATAAAAAACTTAACAAAACAAAAACTGAAGGTTTTTGTTTTATAACTGCTATTTGACAGCCTGTTGACAGCTGCCATTTATCGAATTATCGTATACATATCATGTATGAACTGAGTTACCTAAAAGCATAAAGTCATAACAAAAAAAATAAGATTTGCACTTTGTTATTGCACTTTGACAGCTAGGTGACAGCCTGTTGACAGCTGCCAATTGTCGAATTATTGTATTCACGTCATACATGAACTGAGTTACCTAAACAGCATAAACTCATAACATAAAAATAAGATTTGCACTTTTGTAAGGCACTTTGACAGTTAATTGACAGCTGTCATGTGGCAATTTGGACAATTTGACATCGGATTTGAATTTAGCAACCTCAAAAACACAAACTTAGACATTAAAATCGAAAAAAATAAGTTATTTAAAAATCTATGCAAAATCTAATCTATAAAAAAAGACTGCACGAATAATTAAATCTGTGGTGGAGCTTTGGAGCTTTCAATCTCCGTAGCAGCCAAAGTATTGATTTTCGAGCTTTGTGTCTATTGAAGCTTTTGCTTGGAATGACGAAACCTAAAACATATCCAAAATTCAGACGATTTGACCGAAACCCAATTTCCATAAGATTATTGCGGGGTCCTTGGATTCGAATCGATGAGTGTTAATCATAAAATCGGGCGGGCTTCCACTCTAAGCAAATCTGAATCACGTTCAGAACTGTGAATATTCTATTACAAGAAACCTACAGTGAATGAAAGTGTTGACCGCTCAAATAGTCATACACTTTTGATTTCTTGCTGACACTTGAACACTTCAGTTTTTAACACTGAAACTATTTTTGCATTCAAAACAGTGTTTTGATGTTAAGTCCAAAACCTCTTGATTTATTACTTGCATCAAACTCCACAATAATCTACGGAAAATTTCTATATTTCCGTAGGAAGAAGAGAATCTGGAATTCAACATTTTTTGTTTTGTAATTTAACTAGAATCCTATTACGCAAGAGAGTGAATTCTGGCAATAAATAATCGTAGCAATAAGTTTGTCCGCACCCTAAAGTGGGTACGGAATAGTTTTTAGGCCACAAAAACTCATCATTCTACCGCCCTTTCGGTTATTTGCTTTCGGATCGCTTCCCGTCGCTTTGAGGCAGAACATAAAATAACGAATTATTCTTCGGCCACAAAAGTGGACAGGTATAAATATGCCCGTTAGAAGCGAAGCATCCCTTAACGCAAAGTATTGGGTTATACAGTATGACAACTACTTATATGTGAAATTAATTAAATAATTCTAAAACTGTAAATATTTCACAAAAACACTGACACGTGAGAATTAATGATTTTAGGGGCGTCTAATTTGATTTATTTAACATGCCTGTGATGTCACGAGTTTTTAAGTTAAGACGTCTTACGCAGTTTTTGTAAACCCTTGACTGTCGAGAACAAAGATCATTGTTTTCTTCGATTTGGCCCAAACTGCCGGAAAATCACAAATATTTGTCCTATAAGTAAAAGCTCTACTAACACCTGATAATGTGTAAAGTGTAACCAACATGTGATTTCCTATATCGAGGTATATCGAGGTTCGATTTTGCACCCAAAACAGACTAGAGCTCTAAGGAAATGACTTAATAATAACAATAATTAATGAAACTTAAATTAAAATCAAAATAAAATTGAGTACCTATGTATTACATAAAATTAATAAATAAAAATAAACGCTTTTTTAGTGGGAGGGATAAACTTGGTGCTTTGATAATGAATTTTCAATATTTGGCATCAATTTAGTGAGGTTTAATCGTAAATCTCCTTTGTTAATGATGTACAGTTTGTTTCTTTTTTGTTAAAAGATTGGCAACCGCGCTGAAACCTTTTTTCACTAGATATGAAGACGGAAAAGCAATTAAAATAATATGGGATAAGTAATAGCTATATCTTTTGAAGCCAGAATAGCTGATATCCGTTTCTAAACTGTACCTTAAGTTCTTCGTTAGTGCTTATTCCGATCAATTCCTCTTGTAATATGACATCCGTTTCTTCAACGTCACCATATGGATTGATTATCCATTGTAGTATTACCATATTCAAAACATCCTCAAATCTTATTTTAAAATCTGCATAGAGGGCATATAGATGTTGAACGTAAATTAAAACGTCATCTTGCTGGCAGTTTGTCTATGACAAATTGGGAGACTGAGAAAATTCGCCCCGTCCAATGTTTTGCTTCATTAGTTTAATTCTGGCAAGAAATGCTGAAATAATGGACTTTGTTTTGATCAAATATAGACTGTCACCTTGTATCTGCAAGTTAACCCCATTAAATTTACTGAATAAATCGGTAAATAGGCAATGTCTGGTTTACACCTGATTAAACATTGTTTTAAAATTGGATCTTTAGCATCCAAAAACTTTCGAGAACCAGCGTACTTCAGTGTGAAGGAGCAATTGATGCAAGTTCTTGTCATTTTCTTTACACAACTGAGCAAATTATCGCGTATTCAACGCATTGCTTCGAATTCAGTTTACTGCGTCAATGACAAATTGAAAAGATTAAATGCAATTTAACACTCAGATTTTTGGCAACTAAATGTTGTCGATGGATAACGCAGTGTATTGCTAACACCCCGGTTAAATTTTGTTTTAAGTGGTTACAAATCCACGGCAGCGCCCAACCATGGCAGGTGCCCCATCCGAAGCTACTGATATTATATTTGATAAAGGGATCGCTTTTCCATGAAGTAATCCTTCAAAACGTTAAATATTGATTCGCCTTTCGTGTCGATTGTCAAAGTTCTCGCGAAAAGCAGCTCTTCATGTATTTCTTGATCCATAATAAAACAAACATATGCTTCATTACCAGGTAAGGTTGACTCATCCAGCTGTATAAAGAAACAGGTCGTTTGAAAAAAATTACACAAAAGCTTTCAATTTCATAACTCATTTCATCAATACTCCTTTGAACTGTGTTGTTGGTTAAAGGAATTATTTTAATAATATCAGATGCAGGTTTGTGCAATATAGTTTTAAAACTTCTTCAATTGTTGGCAATATTAACTTTTCTCCGATAGTATGTGGTTTTACGGATTTTGCTATAAGTAGCGAGATATTGTAGGACGCTCGCAAACCATCATCATCTCTTTGTGATGTTGAAGCGAACATTTTGTCCATTGTGGGTCTGTTCTGAACTTTATATTTGAGTGTTTGAATGTATTTCAAATCTTTACCTATTTATCAGGGTGACATATTCTCAAATTATCCTCTAGCTTAGATGGTTTCATAGCGTCATTGCTTAAAACGTTGTTGCATAAAGGGCACGTATATAGGTAATTGCTTTCCCGACAAGGAAGAAATGAAGCCAAATTTCAAATAATCAACAACACCATATTATCTACATTTCTTTTTAGATTCGGCCATGTTTAATTTCAAATACCTGTGAACAAAATTGAGCTATTTAAAACATTTATATTAGTTATAGAAATAATGTAAAAAAGGCGACGGAAAAGGTGCACAACGCCTAATAAATAAAGTTTCACAATTGTTTTGTTTGTCAAATCAACTTACTATTATTTTCAAAATACGTTACCCTTTTTACCAGGTTGTCTGTTACTTAAGATAAATTACACACACAAACTGATATAATAGATTACCATACCAAGATATTTTCTTAACTACCAGTAAAAAACTAAAATGTTATAAAAAAATATGTACTTACTTTCTTCCGACACTCCCAAACAAAATTACATTGATTCACTTTAATTCGTGTGTATACTAGCTAGTTTAAAGTTTTAAAAATATTTTCTTAATAAAGAAGTAGTTTCTTTTTCAACGCTTTGGAAACAAATGAACGCGTTCGTTCCTAATATTGAGGAATTAAACAAGTCAGTGCAAGTCAATCTTCCTGGTAGTTCCTATGCTGTCTTAGTCAGCTGTCTCAAAACAGACCAAGAACGGATAAGCGCCTCTACTTCGCGTACGCCCGTAGGTATCATGTATATATGCAAGTTTCTACAAGTTCAAAGTTTACTGCGACCACAAAGCGAATATCCTACTAGCTTACACAATTTTATGAGATATATTAATTCGCTACTAATACATATTATAAAATTGCGAAAATAAGTTTGTTTACAAAATCTACAACAGTACAATTTAGCACTAATCGTCGTCGGTCTGTTTGTTATATTTTCAGCTAAAAACTAAGCAACAAATCATCTCTGTGTGTGGGTTATAACATTAATGGAAAGTCAAAAATTAAAGTCGTGACCTGCTTAAATGAGATGCACTATCGTGGACCCCCGTTTACATCTCATAGACCCCAATTGTATTTTTCGCTCAGACGGACTCCTTATAGGTCGTCGTCGACCCCTGGGGGTCGATATAGACCACTTTGGATATCATTGCTTTAAAGGGTCATACGGTCTTTCTTACTGTAGCACTTCTGATTAGGACACAAGCCGATACGCTGATTCTACGTCATTCGCTGTCAGATAAGCATATCACACATCAGATCCAATAAGATCGCAATCCGGATCTGTGATTTCTGAAGGCGAATGACAACGAACGGGTAATCGTTCTATAGTTGTATTAATTTTCGTTGAATGTAGGAGGGTACGAAATAGTTCTATGGCCACTAAAACTCATCTCGCCCTTCCACCGCCTGCTGTCACTGTGCGGCGGAAAATAAAATAACAAATTATCCTGGGGCCGCAAACGCGGACAGGTATAAATACCCGCGTCGGGGGCGAAGCGCTTCCGATTCCCAATAAGCGGGCGGGGCCGAGCGCGGCCGCTGATGGAAGGCCGTAAAGGCCTTCGCTCCGCACGGCCATTATTTATCAAGGAATTATGTGGCCGATACCGTCGCGTACTATTTCATCTTAAACGTCCCCGCATGCTGGGGGGTGGGCGAACGTTATTTACGGCCCGGTCGGTAACATAATATTGTCGCCATCGTGTTCCCTTTCTGGCTGTCCACATCGGAACGATAACAAATAGGATAACGGTGTCGACGTGGAAATCGAAGTTTGCACGAACAACTTTATTTTGACTCTTTATGAACTAGTCTTTCACAAGATAATTTCGTAACATAGAAACTCACTAAAGTAGTAATCTATC
Source organism: Aromia moschata (assembly GCA_029963805.1). Lineage (NCBI taxonomy): Eukaryota > Metazoa > Arthropoda > Insecta > Coleoptera > Cerambycidae > Aromia > Aromia moschata. The sequence goes on from JAPWTK010000067.1 coordinate 1,732,154, forward strand.
CATAATGATAATGGTGTTAATACACCATTATGGTGGATACACCATTATGGTGGAGACTGGTCAAACACTTGTCAGCAAAAAAAAATTCAAACAAGCATAGGAGAAGAAATGGGTGGAGTTTTTTGGGTCGCTGAATCTAATTTTGGACTCCGTTTTTCGGTAAAAATGGCCCCAAAATTATAACATCCGAGGTGTGTAAATTAAGTAATGAGATTGGTTATTTTAATTGTTTTATTCGAATGGAATTACAATTCAGTATTGTCTCCTTCAAAATAACTTCCCTGACAAACCACACAGCGCTGGAGACGGTTCCTCCATTCCTCACATCAGTGTTGGAACTCATATACTGGAATAGCCTTCAGCTGGTCTCTACGTTTTCTGTGGTCCCAAAATGACGTCCCTTGAGATGATTTTTCAATGTCGAGAAGAGAAAAAAAGTGACAAGGATTAAGTCAGTCTAATAAGGAGGCTGAGGAGCCACAAGAATGTTTTTACTGGCTAAAAACTCGTTTACTGAAATGGCTATGTGACAAGGCGCATTTTCGTGATGCAATATCCGTTGTTCTTGATGTTTAGTCTCACGCATGACCCTTTTTCAAGAACCTCTCTGTAAAAGTGTTGATTAACTTTTTGACATGGAGGCACAAACTCTATGGACAATTCTCTGGCTATAAAAAAGCAGGCATGCATTTTATATTCGACTTGCTCATTCTTGCTTAGTTGGTCTTGGAGAGCTTGAAGTGTGTCATTCCATGCTTTGGCGCTTGGTCTCCGGGTCGTACTCAGACACCCAAATCTCATCAAGACACCTTTTTCTCCTGATGTCCCTTTGTTCCTGCGAAAGGTTTTTGGAACCATTTTTGCGCAAATTTGCGCATATTTAAATTTGCAAAAGCAGTATAGTCGCGTTGTCAAATTTGTCATTTGTGGTGTCATGCAGAATGTACAGATAAGTCACCCAAAACCAAACAATTTATGTGTGAATTATCTGTACCATAAATATTTTTATTTTCCCGTAATATGTATAATCATACAATAATAATACAGTTTAAAAATACATGTGTCATTTTAACCATATATTAGCCTAAAACGACATAGTGCGATGTACGATGTATTTCTGTTGAACAAAATTTTTATGTTCATGGGGATTTTTTATGTTATGATTTTTTTATGGGAATATTTTTATGGGATAATTTTTATGTTAAGGGACTAAGAGCCATTTTAGAAAAATTCATTTCAGTCATTCAGTCATTTTAGGCCAGATTCCCCTACCTTTTTTAGGATATTTTCGAAAAGTTCATAACTACGCTACGAACAAATTTATTCCGTTCATATGGACGGCACTGTATGTAGTACGTAGTAGATATAACGCTATACGATTGAATATGCACAAAACGTTAAAAATCCAGACCGCAGAAGTAAAAAATAAACTTTTTCAGGAGTTAACGTTAATTAAATTTCTGTTTCGCCTGTACTCCATTTAAGAATTTAACATTTTAGATTGAAATTTCCGGTAACGAATTTCATATAAATTTGCTCTGTTTCTGCGGCAAGCGTGCTTAAAATTTTAAATTAAGATTACCCGCAACTGAATTTGATTAATCCAGTTAGTGTTTGTACGAGATGAACGTGTAAGTTGAGCTCCTAAAAATTACCTCTCTTAAAATATCGATTATCTTACCTCCACAGAAGGGTCAAAGTAACAAAATATTTAATGGAAAAATAGAGCTCTCGTCTGTATTGTTGCATTAACATCAATTTTAGATGAATCAACAAGATCGCTTTGTATATAAAATTTTCAGGAATTGTTATCGTAAATGTGTATGCTGAATAATTATTTTAGAATTCTGATATCTCATTGGGAAAACTGATTAAATGGTAGAAAAAATATACAGGGTGCTTCACGGTGAGATGTCTAATAAATATTTTGAGAGAACTACAAATTATATGGGGTTTGAAATTTGGATCTAGGAGTTTTGGAGATGCTGGTAAGGAGAGCACTATATCTAAGTTATGAAGATGCCCTATGTTATGGTATATTTTTTATGTCATATTCAGTTTCCCCGCATCAGTTTAAGGCCACTTTAATAACCATTGTTGTCGAGATATTTCACTGTTAAGAATTAGAACTGAAATTGTAAACTCATAGAAAAATTAAGTAATTTTCGCTGTAAAATTATTTTATTAATTATTGTGCGAGAGGGATTTAGTGGACTGTATGCGAAAAGGCACTTACGTTTTCTTCCGTAGGTCGCGGTCTTCCAAGGTCTAGGTGCACGCGGGTGCTTTCCTTCCACTGATGCACTTATGCCGGCCGGCGTCACTAAGGTGCACTGCAGTTGGGATGACCCAAGTAGTCACTAATGCACTGTATGCAAGTAGGTGCACTAAAATAGCTGCTACGTTATGTTACCGTAGGAGAGAGCAAAAAGTCGCGTGTCTTGTCTTCGAGTAGAGTTAAAATCACACTTCCCACTATTGTACTGTGCCTTTTTGGAGTGAGAGAGAGGGAGATTCTCACACGTATCATACGTGTGAGTAATGTTGGCTGCATACGCTTGAGGAATAAAATAAAATTAAAATATAGAATAAAGACGGAACAATTATGTTAATTAATTACTTATTAATATGGTTAATTGTTTGCCAGTTAAGCATGGAAGGTTAAGTTTACTGCCAAGAATACTAAATGCACGGTATATTATAAGAGAGTCAAACTTGAATAACTTTCTCCTTTTTAAGTCAGTTATTTTAATAGAATGTACTATATTTTATTATTCATTTCACTTCCTTTTCCATCATCTTTCTCGACATATAGGCTTTTCATACACTTAAAATTTACGAGTTTCAAGTTATATCGAATTAGTTATCTAGGCAATGAGATTATCTTTATACAACTTTCTTTTCCTTAAGTCGGCTATTTAAAAAGAACTGTAGTTTATAATAATTGCTTCCTTCCTTTTTTATCCCTCTTTGAATGCATACTAGTAAGTATTTCTTATACCCATTACTAGAAATCGCCAAAATCATTACAGGGTCGCACTAGCCCAAACCTATTTGCTCAGATATATATTTTGTATGTTTTATTTATTTAACAAGCAGTTTTTTATTTGTTTTTAAAGAGTGAACACTAAAGAGTGTAAATACAAAAGCAGACATTTGACATATGGAAATCCCATGGAAAAGTATGTATCTTATAGTATGTAATGAATCGATCTTACAATTTCATACTTACTTTACAAACATAATCGAATACTATTTTACTAAAAATATAAATAAGTAAAAATCAGTATTCCACGTATTTTAACTTTTTACCCTCAAAATTTATATGTAGATATTTCATTAAAGAACACACTTCAATTAATTTAAAGACGTTTAGATAATATGACTATGTCGATTACATTAAAGGCATGTATATTACAATTTTTTACACTGAAGTTCATCAGTATAATGGAATGTATCTAAGAGAATATGAGGGTTTTATAGGTGTTACCAACTGCTTGCTCTTCAACTTCAACCCTTTTATTGTCGATATGTTAAATTCATCGAAGTATAAATTACTCGTAACCGTTCGTTCAGTAAAATTGCCTCGCGTACCAATTACATACCTAGATACATCGGTAGCGTAGCGTAACTAGAATAGATGTATAAAGCTTTGATAGAAAGCCGGCATTTCCAAAGTTCAATTTAAAACCGCATGGTGTGCAAACGTCGATTTCATTAACAGATAATAGGGACCTGTTTCGATCAAATATTAAAATCCCACTTCTGAAACCGGCGAGTTTGGCAATGCGGCGCCAAAAAGTCGCCTGCTGAAAGCAGTTTTTTAGAAATAAAAGCAAACATATGACACATGGAATGTGCTACAGTCAATAGGGATTTTGGTATGTATTATTGATTAACAGAATTTCGTTTTTCCCCCAACTTGCTCGTTCGTAAAGTGTCAATGCCATTAGACCACTCTCAATTTGTTATGCCTCCGATTAAGAGCTAAAATTTTCTTGCTCGATACAGTAAAGTATGTGTTTATAATTTATTTTAAAGTGTTACCACTTAATTATTATTTTATGCAGATTGTATATAAGCTGACTAACATTATTATTAAAGAGTGGAAATTTCTTTCACCAAGAACTATTACAATATAAGAGTTAACTCACTAGCCCAATGTTTAGGACGCAAATTGATAAAAATTTGGTCCATTGATAGGTTGATCGTGGTGACATGTTTGACATTTCTTGCAGATTTTATCATTGTAATCCTGTATTCCATCCATGAGTATTCCTTGCTAAGCCGAAAAAATTGACTCAACTGAGGAAAAATTAACCTATGAGACATTATGAACCGGATGTGCAGATTTCAAGCCAATGTTTTGGCTTGAAATTTTGGATATTATACACTAATACGATACATATGTACATATTACTAGACACCATGTCCACTTTTTAAGTCAGTCTACGTTAGTATTATGGTATCTTAGGTTTATACATCTTCTGCGATAGAACTTCTGTGAGTTATGACATGGAGGCAAACATAAAGAATTTTCTGAAACGTTTCAACTGATCCATAGGTTACTTGAGATATAAATAAAACCGATATGTAATGTAAGCTTATAAACGTTTTGTAGAAAGGTATTAAAGCAAATTTCATTTTCATTATAATGACATGAAATAAAAATCACCTTTTATGATATATTAATATCCCACTTCTGAAAGCGGTGTATTCTCCTATTGTGCCGAAAAATCGGCAGCTCGAAATAGAGGTAACAAGTCAGACATATGAAACGTTCGGTCACCAGCTATTTGTTGTTGAATATCGTGACTTTTTCCCTTGTATATATGAGAATAAGTGGCAAATATTTTCATATCAGACTGGCTCTTTTGTAAGTACAAAATTGATGAGTGGTATTATATGGTATCCAGCATCCTTTAGAGCGGTATTTCGTTTGTATGATAGATTAGGTACTTTTTTATAACCGTTTCTCAAAATATGGACGACTCTCGGTGGGGCAGGGTGGATGGTGCTGGAGAATGGTTATGGGGGGGGGGGGGCGCGAAAAATATTCCATAAGGGGAGAGCGCAAGGTAAAATGTTTGAAGTTCTTCAAACGTTTGTGGTGGATTAGATATTTTGTATCATCAATAAAATTCTGGAGAGTAGATTTGGTACGTAATTTGGTAATTCATAAAAGGGTTAGATATAAAAAAGAGAGTAAAGGGAAAATTCAAATAAGATTGTACATTAGACAATTTCGAAAACGTTTATTTCTATGTTTCAATATATAAAGGAGGTGAACGTAAGGTCTCAAAGGTTAACTCAAAATTGGAACATCTAAAATGTCACTGGTTTTCATTTGTTTCAATTTTTAAGACACAAGGGGAACCTTCGACGTAGAAACAAATTCATACTTCAACAATTTTCACCACTTTGTGTTTTACCAACCAAATTGGCACAATCAGATGATTAAAACTCAATTTTGGTCATCTCCTGATTATGTAATGTGCATTTCTTTCCTTTTGTGTACTACAGTAGGTTATTGGTAAAATAACTGAAGTTTTAGATTTCTTAAATAACTTTTGCGTTAAATAATGGCCATGCTTATATTTCCTAATGATTAATTAATTTCTGATTATACAGTCGGCAATGCAAGTCATCTCATCATACACCTACTTTTTTAAGGTTACTTAATTTCTTATAATTTTTGTACTACAGTATTATTTTTTTTTTTTGCTTCTGATAGGATTACAGCTTGGGAAATTGTGCACTAATAAGCCCAAGTTAAAGATAATATGTAAATTGTGTGAAAAGATGTCGCTAAAAAGTAAATTTGAGATGTTTACAAAAAATCATGAAAACATTAAATCCAAAGATCCTGGACTCTTATAGGGTTTGTATAAAAAGTAATGTGAACCATTTTTTCCTCACTGTACTTCCCGGCACGCTGGCGGGTTTGGTGGTGGTGAGTCTAAGCTTCGAAACGGCGGGTTGGGCTGTCCTCCGCAACCAGTTGTTTGGGTAACATCGTCTTTTCAGTGTACTCTGCGATAAAACTCGGTCGAAGCTCGAAATGCAGAAACCAATTAAGCAGCGTGCTTTTTACGTGAAAGTGCTCAAAACATTGAAACAAAGAGTCAACCGAGTGAGGCCAACCATCGTCGCCGATTGGAAGCTTCACCACGACAATGCTTCAAGTCATACCTGCTTCGTGATGAGCAGGTACCTCACCAAGAACGGGATTTCAACGATTCCCCAGCGGCCCTACAGTCCCGACCTGTCCCCTACAGACATTTTTCTTTTTCCAAAACTTCAAACCGCCTTCAAAGGACGGTACCACGGTACCCTGGACGCCATCAAAGCGGCTACGATGCGAACTTTAAAAGATATTCCGGAAGCCGCCTTCGAATCATGGAAATATCGCTGGCAAAGTGTGTGGATGGCCAAGGGACTTACTTTGAAGAGTATTAATAATTTGTAGTGATATTCACAATATGTAAATTATTTTTTATAAAGTTAGTCTCATTACTTTTATATAAATCCTGTATGAAAGGAGAATGTTCAGAGTATATATCTGACTGAGCCGTTTTAATAAAAGTTTCCTTGACATGAGACATATCTAAAGGTGAACCAAAAATATCATTGACCTGCCGTGAAGTTGGCTCTATGATGTATGACCTATAGTCACATCATCGAATAAGTTAAAGGGAATGTTTACTTTCTTTGGTCCGCTTTACTACGTAAATAAAAAATAATGTATTGTGTGTACGATTTTTTCAACCGATATGTACTTGTATAGGTTCATTTACGTGTCGAGTTGAACTGCAGCTAAGTGGAAATCAATATAATCCACATGGAAACAACGCCACACTACAAAAATAAAACGATTATCGATAAAACAGTACCTATCTACAGTGCGTCCATAAAGTGACGCATAAATTCATTATTAGCTAAATGAACAATATTATTGAAAATTCCCGAGACAGGTCAATTTTTGATTGCGATTTACTATTTTGTCACATACTAATTTAATATACAGGGTGTCCCACCTTCGAGTAATGACGCCACCACCGATTTTTTTAAATGGAACACTACATTTTTTTTTCAATTTTCGGATGACCCTGGCCGAGCTGAGTCCAAAAATGTATCACAAGTTGCTTCTATCTATTACAGGGTGGACAACAGTACAAAAATTACAAATTATGTATTGCTGATTAAACGCACTAAAAAAATTAAATTAACGTTATTGTGATACAAAAATACAACTACTTTAATAAACACCAGTTTGGACAAGACGCGCGAATGACGCGAGGCGCGATACGTGGTTCGTTATTTTTTTGTCATTTGTTTTTTGATTGTCATTGTCATTTTTTGCCATATTAAAAACGGCTATTTAGAGTTCACTTTTGTATTGTTAACGCTTCAAAGTAGGTACTTTAAGTGAAACCTAAATCTAATTTATTTAAAACGTTTTGTTGAAAATGCCTTTAAATGAAAGGGATAGGATTGAAATTCTAATGATGATTGGTGTTGGCGACAGAATGCGGACTCAACAAGAGGTGTGTAGATTATTCCATGAAATGCACCCAGATCGTGAACCTGTTTCACAATCTACAGTAAGCAGAATAGAGCGAAAATACAGAGAATTAGGACACGTGAGGGATGCACCAAGGCAAGGTAGACCTAAAATTAATGAAAATGTTCAACAAGACGTAATTTTGTCGGCACTAGAAAATCCACATTGTACAGTACGGCAAGTATCTAGGGATTTGAATATTGGAAAGTCTTCAGTATCGAATATTTTTAAAAAGGTAAAATACCATCCCTATAGAGTACGCCTCATCCATGAATTGGCTGAAGACGACTTTGACCGAAGAACTGAATTCTGCGAGTACATGATGGACCACAATAATCAAAATAACGGTTTCATTGCTAATATTTTATTTTCTGACGAGGCAACGTTTTTTTTTGAACGGGCATGTTAATCGGCAAAACACCCGCTACTGGTCTCAGGAAAATCCACACTGGATGCAAGAATACCATACGCAACATCCACAAAAGGTCAATGTGTGGGCTGGTATTGTGAGAAATAGAATTGTTGGTCCATACTTTTTTGATGAAAATTTGACAGGAGCATTGTATCTGAATTTTTACAATATAAATTAATTCCTGACTTGACCCGGCTATTTCCTGATATTAAAATAGCCAATACTTTAGACGGCAGAATTTGGTTTCAACAGGATGGTGCACCACCACATTTTGCTATAGCTGTGCGCGAGTTTTTACACAGAACCTTTCCAGATCGGTGGATAGGAAGAAGAGGATCAGTGGAATGGCCCCTAGATCACCTGATCTTACTCCACTAGATTTCTTTTTATGGGGTTATTTGAAATCTAAAGTTTATACTAATAGACCCGAGAACATCCGTGAGCTCAAAGATCGAATCAGGCAAGAAACGTTAAACATAACACCTGCTATGTTACAAAATGTCAGAAGCGAATGTATTGCCCGATTCGGTCATTGTTTAGCAGTCAACGGAGAACAATTTGAGCATTTATTGTGACTTTTCTAAAAATACAGAAACGTATAACTTTCTAATGAAATTTTTCATAAACACTTTATGTATTGTTGTCCACCCTGTAATAGATAGAAGCAACTTGTGATACATTTTTGGACTCAGCTCGGCCAGGGTCATCCGAAACTTGAAAAAAAAATGTAGTATTCCATTTAAAAAATCGGTGGTGGCGTCATTACTCGAAGGTGGGACACCCTGTATATTAAATTATTATGTGACAAAATAGTAAATCGCAATCAAAAATTGACCTGTCTCGGGAATTTTCAATAATATTGTTCATTTAGCTAATAATGAATTTATGCGTCACTTTATGGACGCACTGTATAATTATGTATTATTTTCCAGCCTGTGTTGTTCAGCAAAATACCAACACCAACATTTTTACCTATTTAAATACCTCCATTTAGTGAAGTTTAATATTAAATTATGATAATTGTAGTTTATTGTTAAAACCCAGTATTTTCGTTTTAGCTTCTTAAATATTTAACTGATAACTATTTTATTTTAATCGGATGTGTACGTATATATACAACCTTTTTATACGTGGATTAGTGAAATTAATTAGACTATCGTTACGGGAAAATTGATAATAATCAGTACAAAATACAATATATATTATATAAAATAGTAAATTACGTTGTTTTCTACAATAGACTACTAATGAATTGCGTGATCATTATGAAAAAACAAGTTGGTAATTTTAAGGCTACACACATGAGAGTTTACATCGTTTAAAACCTCATTTTTCTGCAGTCTAAATCAAAATTCATACAGTGCCTCCAATTATGGACCTAACTATACTTTTGTATATGTATGAATAGTCAAATGTCGTTTATAGTCAAATACACTAGTGGCAATCTGAAAAAGAAATCCTCAGTGACCTAATAATATCTCCACATACTCGTATTTCTGGAAAAGGAGTCAAGATGAGCAGGGGTAACAGAAAACGTCTGAGGCCAATATAATGGATTATAAGAGTATGCTCGATAATACTGGTCATTAGAATATCTTGGGAATGCCCTTAGGTATGACCCCTACAATGGTCAACAACAATGTATCCTTATTCACCACGCAGGACTTGACAGTGGTGTATCAAAAGAATCATTTCTTTTGATCATCTCGTTATTGGACCACTTATGATTGGGAATATTCACTATCACTAGGGACTGACTGTATCAATGTAGCCATTTTGAATTAATATCTTTGTCTACATCTCGATTTCTGTTGTACTAAAATGTTATTTTACAAAAACAACAAGTTAAACATATGCCATCTTCAGATAATGTAAGGAAGTAAGGAAGACCACCAAGAGTATTTTTTACAGTGACAAATACAATTAATAATTACAATGCACATCAGTAGCAATCGTTGCTAAAACTAACTAAACAGAAAAATAAATAGCGGCGGACGTGGTCGGTGTCGCGTCAACGCTGCAAAGAGAAAATAGAAAAGCAAGCGTGCGTTTCATCAGGTGATTGTCTAAATATGATTGGTAAATACCGATTTTCAAGAGCAGATACATAAGAGATTACAGAATGCCCGCAAATGATGTTAGAGATTTATCTAAAGAAACATATTTAGAACATAAAATCTTGAGATCCATCTCCTGATGCGTAATCGTAAATGTGTGAACAAAGACGAGGAAACCAGTATACAGTATTTTGGGCCAGTATACTGGATTTACCGTCCTCGAAAGGTTGAGGAGTTAGTTGAGTTATAAAAGTAAAGATGAATTTCACTTTATTTTTTAACTTACATGAATTTTATTCCAATCATCCATATATTGTCATTTATTTCATATATTCAAATATTTAAATTAATTGTTTTATGAAAAAATACAATAAAACGGAGCTTTTGCAGCCGAGGTCGCGAATTTTTTCTGCAGGTAGCTTCTGTGAGCACAATAATTTTGGAGCGGTTCATTTTAAATAAAAAAATAGAAATGCAGTCCTTGAACAAAGGATTTGGCAAAATTTTCATTTTAAAGAACATCACTTTTACCATAAAGTGCATTTTTTGCAATAAAAATATAGTAGCTAAGTAAAGATATAATAGTAGATCTATTCAACAACAGCTTCAACTACGGGGTGTGACCAGATACTAGCAGCGTTTCACAATATATCATATTTTAAACACCCATAACTTTCTCAATACTGCTCTAATTCTTACGAAATTTTAAGGAGATATTGTTGAGATGTATTTAAAGAAAATCGATTTTTTGAACCAACAAACTGACGGGATGAGTAGAGCCGTATGTTAATAATAGATTCCAGGACCGGTTTTAACGCAACTGGAATATTGTTATAACAAGCCATTAAAAAAAAACCGTTATTAAATCTGGCTATGAACGAAAGAAATACAAATAGCAGTTATGTTCAAGCTCGAAACGAAACGTTTTAGTCAAACTTTGCCAAATTATTTTCACAATTGTAAAATAAATAATGACTGTCACATAATGTAACAGCCTTGACAATTAAACAAGATTTTAAATTTGAGATCAAGAATAGAAATACGTATTTTTTTGTCGACCAACTTTGATGACGTTTTTTTAGTATTAGATAATTTAGCTGATTCATTCATCATTCGTGTGCATGAAACGTTGAAAAAGACTGTAAAACTGTCGGGACAGCGTCCGTCATATTTTACCGGAAGCGTTAGATAAACAATTTTGCGGAACTGACCTTTAATGGCAGTAAACTGAGTTTTACTGTGTGTGGTACGTAAAAACATATGATTTTCAGAATGTTGCTACAGACAAACATAAAGCTCGTGTAAGTGGTGGTGTGAGTGCGCGAGACAGTCAAAGATAATTTAACTTTGATTTAGTGAAAATGACGGTAGCGTGTAATATTCTATTCGCCAAATTAGATCATCCCGAGTTCAATTCAAGTTGTCCAGAACGCTATGAGTGGAAAGTACGCGAAGTTAGTTTACCTGCAGAAACAACTGTTAGACGATTTACATAGCACCACTGTCTGAGGACATAAAAAATATCGTCTCGGAATTGCACGATAAACCTATATGGCTTAGCGTTGACGAAACAACGGATGTTAAAGGACACAACATACCTAGCGTAGCGGTTAAGGTTAAGGACTGAATGAGCCAAAGCCATGAAAGTGCATTTGAAAGCTCAAGGACATTATACTAATTTAATCCACATTACATGTTTGGCACACGGGCTTCGCCAAATTGCCGAAACTGTTACTTTAGTGCTGGCAATTTGAATGTGATACAAGTTAATGTGAACAGATATTTATGAAAGCAACATCCAGAAGAAAAACGTTTTCGGACGTGATACCAAGGACACCACTACCAGTGTAACCTATTCTCGTTGGGGCACATGGTTACAGGCAGCTATTTTAAGTGACAGGCGCTAGAGCTTAATTGTACATATGGCATAGTCATAAACATAACATAGTATAAAACGAAGTCGCTTCCCTGTCTGTCTGTCCCTATGTATGCTTAGATCTTTAAAACTACGCAACGGATTTTGATGAGGTTTTTTTAATAGATAGAGTGATTCAAGAGGAAGGTTTATATGTATAATACATGCATAATATAGTAGAGAAACACTGATCATTTTAGAGGTTTCTAATGTGATGTCGTAAACCGGGCGAAGCCGGGGCGGGTCGCTAGTTATTTATAATTTATGGAAACTCAAGTGGCAGTACGGACACTTATATCATCGGTTACCGTGTGTACGCAAGTTCTGTGTCTTGTGATTATGGTTCATTTCCCTATTAGTTGGGCTGCAACAATTACCAATGTAAGACCTGTGTAACATTTCGGAACGCACTGATAGTGGTATCCTGGAGCCGTCCCTGGTAAAACACGGATCTATTATTAACATCCGAGCTCTAGTGATGACTATATTGACTCCATAGTTCTCGTTTTGTCTATTTGCTCAAATCATTTATTTTAATTTATACGTAAAACTGTATTTTCATATCGTAGGATTACTGCAAAAAGTTCATATTTGACTAGACTAGAGATATCTGAACTATTAAGCCAAAAATGAGTAGAATAAGAAGTATAATTATAATGCAATTTGTACGGCCCTTTGAATAAGTTTTTCAGTTTTTCCTAAACTAAATAGTTTGCTGAAAAAAATCAGATTTTTCCTTTGAACAAATGTTAATGTTAGATATCTCGACAATTACTTTTTCAGACTAAATTTTAGCAGTAACCCCACGATGTTATCGTTCTAATCGTAAGGCTGAAATTAAAAGTAAAAGCCTACGAATATTGCACGCGCTTCCTGCACAATTAATCATCGCATTTTGGATAGATGTGCACCAATTTACCTCGAATATAATTTTAAGTGAAACAAATTACCTGATAATGCGGTAAAATCTTAACTAACGTGGGACGCGAAAAGTTTAATGATTAATTACGTTTTTTCGTGAATGGAGTCCATAACGCTACGCGGTTCCTGCTATAAATACGTGTGGGCGGGAGTACTTGCAAGACTTTGCCTTTGTATAGATTGATTTTGCTTGTTCGTTAACTTTTTTAATCTGTGCTTGAGATACAGCCGTCTTTGTTGCACGTGGAATATGTTAAAAATATGTACGGTAATGATACAGAAATGTAAATCTGGCATTGCTAATTTTCGGCGTATTTTGATCATTGCAATTTTTATTTAAAAGGTTTTTTAAATTTTTTGTTACAGGTTCCCCAAATGGTCTGGTGAAATATCAACAGAGGTTTATGAAAGTGTATTTGAAGGTTAGTAACTTTATGTAATTTAGTATCTGAGTCGTTTACTAACAGGATGAAGTATTGTTGTCGTGTCCTCAAAAGTATATCAACCAATATTGAGCCTTAAACGAAAACTATTTTTTTTTTCAAAAACAGTTTATGCAAAATAAACTGTTACAAAGTACAATTATTATTAATCTAGATATAAAAAATAAAACATTTTCGTTTGCTTTCTCCAACTTAGAGATGACAAAACATTCGAGAGTATTCGAACCACCAGATGTTGATTAGAGAGTATTAATCGTTTTGGAAACATCCTATCCCACCTGTAGGATTTTGGGGACAACGCTGTCAGTTTTCTTTGCAAACGACATTATTAAGAATATGCAAGCGTTCGGCACATAGCCCAACAATTGTTCTAACACACATAACCTAACCATCACTTGTTTCATTAAGATGTACGGATATGATACAAATATTATCTCAGGACATACTTACGATTCACTCTATAGCTTCATTTGTTTTCATTTTTGCACTCAGTTTCCAAGATTAATATTAAAGTATTGTGAGTTAGGGGAAGTCCTGTTAGCCACCACGACCATTTAAAGGTCGCTTTATCGAGCTTGGTTCTTTTTTGTCAGACTCCACAGCCTTGATATGGCCTCTTTTGTATAGTTATTAACCTTTGGTATTTCGTTCCTATAATGTGACATCTCAGTCTTGTTAGTCCTTCACATTGACAGAATATGAACTGAGGTTTTCTCTTCCTCCGGCAGAGTACATTTAGACTCATCTGCCAGACCAGATGTGCCTGTTCAGGCATTGTCCTGTCAGTAGACAGTACTATAATCCTGACAACCTTTTGATTTTGACTCAATAGGTCGGAGAATCATTATTATATCAGCTACATATTTGGTCTTTGTTTATCCTGGAAAGCTTATCAACCATTCCAGCAGTGGCGGCTCATCAGGGGGAGGCAGAGGAAGCAGTGCTTCCTCTGTGAAAATTCCAAAGAAGTTTTTTTTATATATATAAATCTACCTATCTATAATCCTTTCCTATCATTTTTAAATTCATATATCTGGTAAAAAAATTAATTTCTAAAAAAAAATATTAATAAACATAAATATGGCAAAGGAGTTCCTGCACTATTATTTGCAACATATTAGCCCTCATAAACGACCCAGCGCCTAGTCTATCGCCGTGGTGGCAAGCGTCCAATGCCAATGTGGGGTTTCGCGCTTCGCAACAATCAGCGTCTGTTAACAAATTAAACATTTAAGTTCAGTGGCATTAAAGGTCATTTAAAAAAACTGTATAGCGGAGGCAAACACGGCCACCTCCCACCTCTCACACGTGACAGCGCAGAAATCGAGTTATTTGATTTCATGAACCTAACAACCGAACCAACAAAATTTAATATTTATGTTTTATTGTTCCCTGTTTTGGAAATTTTCGTTGAAAGGTGCCATTATTCTTACCAAGTTTTTTGAGTGCTTTGAGTGGTATAAGGTGGTAATAATAATTACTGAAAGTGTACCATGTTACTTACGTAAGTCATTATTTGAACGTTTTATTTAATTAATTATACTAAATTATAATGGAGTTAACTGGCGAGTATAGCAGTTTGTTTCATAATAATAATACGAGTTATAATGACACTCAAATAAATATTCGAACCTTATACCCAACCAATGATATTGTTGAGCATCTCATAAAGTAAATATGTTGTCACCTGTCTTATGAGGATAAATTATTATTTGTTAAAGATTTAAGATTACGACAGCCAGATCTAAGTAAAACGTTAATTTATTAGGGTAAGCCGGCTCGTAGTTTTGTTAATACGTGGTAGTAATCTATCTTTAACTTTAAATAAATTATTGTGTTGGCCCTGTGTATTATTTTCAAATAGTGGAGAAGATGCTTGGACAAAGTCTGGATTTGATAATCTTAAAAATTTATCGCGTTCAATTGACACATTCAAAAAATCAGGAACATATTAGTTGTATTTGTAAATTACATATTAGGCAAACAAAATACTATGAATGTGATCAATTCAGCCCGTCAAATCGAAATTGACGCAGTCCTTGCAAAAAAATCCGTATTTTATTACACTGCATCTTTTAATTGTAAAAAAAAAATTGACGGAAACTCTACACCTTCCCGATGGTTTTGCTGAACCAATAAAATATATTAGGTACTAACTATGTTTACCGTTACAAAAATCTAGGAAAAAAAATATAAAATTTGGCCGCCATTGCATTCCAGTGACTTGTCATTGTTCCATTTACAATCGCAAGTACATTCTGGTCCTGTATATTAGTCCGTTTAAATCTCTCTTTGTCTAGATTGTCGTCATTTTTCGTTGTCTTTATTTATTTATTTTGTGTCTTGAACAGAATGACTCCGACGAGTCATTCTGTTTTGGCTTTCTACTCGCTGATTTCTTTCAACGCTGCTTGGCTATCGGAAAAATTGGCAATTGACTGGTTCTCAGTTCCCTGCCTTATTATTTCCATAGCACAGTAATAGCTTGCGGCCACTTCAGCCTGAAATACTTGGGTTGGGACTCCATTACCCCAAAATCTTCGCCGGTGTACGGAATGTGATTGGTGATATCTCAGAGGTGAGTCAAGGATCAGTCAGTGGCGTGGGTATGCAGGGGTAAGAAATACACGCGTATATAATTTACAAGGTGCTCAAAAATACGGTTGCTTTCATTATCATAGAGTTTAATAGTGTTGAACCCTGTGTTGTAGCACAAATTTCCGAAATTTACTCATTGCACTAAATTCTGTATTATATAATAGTTGTTATAAAACTACATTAATTGCGCACTAAGTCCGCTGCAGTTTAAAATCAAAACGCCGCAATACAAAATTATATAATTAAATAAAACTTCAGTCGTTAAAACTATTTTTGTACAGTTGTTTTTTAACTTCGAGCGCTCTGATGTTGCCCGTATTATTCTCGCGTACAGCTTAGTATTTCGTTTTCAGTAAATTGGTGTCGGTCTTCCGTACAATTTAAGTTAAAGCGGCGATAAAATTACCTCGAATTTAGCAATGGTACTGAACAGTGGCGCGGTGATGTTTATCCGCGTTTTATTTACTGGAGGGTGATTATAAGAGCAGCTGGCTTTCTTGTAAGAGCGTCGGGTAATTTGCAGGGCTAATTTGTTGCGAAAGGAGGCGATTTTTTTTTTACGAGATAATCGATGTTACATTTGTATATATTATTATTATAATTTATGCATTGTTTATTATTAATGTGTACAGAAAAATAATAACACAGACCTGTAAGTTTTTTTAACCCAAATAAGTGACTCCGAAGGTTTTTGACGTGCTGAACATGCCGTCGTTGCGTTGCTTTTCACGTCACATCACGTCACATTTTGAGAAAATCGAACCTAAGAGTGGCCATTTATGCCTATAGGCGGACCCTAATAACTGGATAACGATATGAGATTGAGTGTTTACTCAATCTCGGACAAACCATCTCATTCAACTGTCCAAAATCTTCATAAACCAATAGTAACAATAAAAACCAAATAACTATGGATGGCGCAAACATAATTTTATTTCTGAGTTTAGCAAGAAGTACTATAATTTTTAAACAGTATAATCAATGGCAGTATAATCAATGGAAAGTGAATATATTCAATGAAAACGTTTCTTAAAGGACCCCGCACGCACCTTATGGAAAATGGTTCTCGGTCAATTTTTTTTGAAACTTTGGGAATCCGTTCTCCTTGATGTCCCGATCAAAAGTCTCAATGGGCACAAAGTCCAATAATGGACAGTTTTCGAGTAATTGGACGCTTGCGGTCCACGCGTGAGTGGGGCATTATTTAGAGATAAATTTCCGATTCCTCTATTTTATATATCATAAAAATGTACATATTGTCCGTGGTTCTAATTTTTAAATATACAGAATTAATTTAGGACAGAATCATACTTAATAATCATGATTTAGATTAGGATAGGTAGTTTTAATTGTGTTATTTTTAATTTTTAGAGTTCTGTTTTTAATAAATAGGGTAAATAAAAAATATTTAAGAATACGCTTTATATTATTTATTCTCAATTTTTGGAATTCTGGATAACTGTTGAGAGTGTGTTATGTCAAATAGCCGAGCAAATATCTCCAAACCTCTTGCGTCCGAGTGTTTTTTTTTTAAATACACTTTCTTTCGTTTTTTATCGAATTTTATCATTTGATCATTTTGTGCATACTGCGTGAAATAAGAGCTTTCAAAGGATGTATCACAAGCCATATATTGTCATTTAAAAAAACATATGGATGACGTTATATCTTTGACAGCTGTCAATAAAAAAACGAATGAAGTACGTCAAAATGACGGCAAATGAAAAATTTAATCGATATGTCCGAGCGTTTTCTTAAAAAAAGTGCTTTAATTTTTATCGAATTTATGCGTGACTTTACGCCCCTCACTGTATATGGAGTACGTGCACTATATGGGGAGTACAGTTCACTGTTCTGGTTAATAAACCAGGAGCAATGCTACGACCCACGGACCGCAACTTTGATGGGTCGGTGAACCGTAACGGGAATTTTAGTAAATAGGATCGATAAGAGATTTAACTCAAGTTTTTAGCATCATCTTCTGATGATGCCAATAGTGAAACACGCTCGTTGAGTGCAAAAAAGTGTTTCGGTGTTGAGTAGAAAAGCGTTCAAGTGTGTATTAAATTATCTACTTAAAGTAAATATACAAAGCGTATAAATGTTTTGTTTATTTCTATATCATATTGATCTTTTTTATCCTTCACGATCAAGTTAGCCAAACTGTAAATCTTAAAGTTTCTAAATTCACCGGTGGGTCGACCACTTCCACCAACTTGCGTTTTATCTTACAAGAGAAAAGGAAATCTATCTTTCTCTTATAAGGGAAATCGGACACGGAATCTTCTTGAAGAAATTGGTGGATCCATCATATAATTTATAAACTCTCAGAATCTATCGCATGTTTCGCCGTTTTCTCGTAGATGGCCTCCATATACGAGGGGGTACCCAAAATAACTGGAATTATTTTTTAAAAGCTATTTGTTTTAAATTTTTTTACGATACAACCTTATCCCCTTCAAAATACTCTCCATGACAACTAATACATTTGTCCCACCGGTGCTTCCACTGTTCGAAACATTTTTTGTAGTCATCTTTAGAAATAGCTGACAGCTCCTCCCTGGTTTTTTTCTTGACCTCTTCAATGTTGTCAAATCGGTGTCCTTTCATGCCCTTTTTCATGCGTGGAAAAGAAAAGTCGCACGGAGCCAGGTCAGGCGAGTAAGGTGCATGGAGCAGCGGAATCATGCCATTTTTAGTCAAAAACTGGCGAATAGTGATGGCTGTGTGTGCAGTTGCATTGTCGTGGTGAAAGAACCAGTCTCCTGTCTGCCACAAACCCAAGATAACCCACTCCAAGGTAACCCACTAATCTCTGACAGTTGATCAATTGTCTGTCGACGGTCTGTGAGCACAAGCTCTCGAATTTTTCAACATTTTCGTCGTTTCGGGCAGTTGATGGACATCCACAACGAGGTTTGTCATCAATCGACATGTCGCCATTTTTAATCCGAGCAAACACTCATACACTTGAGTTTTGCGACCCATAGCGTCATCTTTGTAAGCTGTTTTCAACATTAAAACAGTTTCAGCAGCATTTTTACCGAGTAGGAAACAAAATTTCACAGTTGCACGTTGTTCACTTAAACTTGCCATCATAAAAAACGAAACAAGAACAAAACAGCGCTAGCAAAAACAATCACTGAAGATGAACAGAACAAGGCAGGTCGACAACACAGGCGGCACTGAACTGGCAATGAGTTACTCTAGCGGCATAAATGCGTACTACACAAGCTCCGCCCACGGCAATGCTGTTCCGGTTATTTTTGGGTACCTCCTCGTACAGTCGCCCAGTCTCCATATTACTAGACTGAGGCCGTTACGGATTTTTAATACTGCATAAAAAAATTTAAATTTTAATTTTACATAAAAGATGAAAAAAAAAACTTTGGAACTTGAGATGAAGGAAGTCGTGAAATGGGGTGCTATTTAAGGGATGAAAACCGTTTTTCGTGATTTGTGGCGAAACGTGACCTCCTAGAGAAAAGCGTTTCATACAAAAGTTGTAGATAATAAAACAATATAAAACTTGTTCTATATATTTTTCAACATAACCTCAAAGTTTGCGAGAAAATGACGAAAAACCGAGTTTTCTGTTTTTATCTTTTTTTTCTCGCGTCAAAATTATTTAATTTAAATGAAACTTTATGAAAGTACGTAATTATGTGCATATAATAAGCATGAATTTTTTCAATTATGGGAAATAAATAGTTTTCGAGATTTTACCATTTTTCCGAAAAAACACCCCTATTCGAATTTTAAGAACAACTTTCTTGATTTTTTTTTGGATTTTGATGTTCTACTAGTGCTCATTTTTTCTTAGAGATGTCTACTTTCAAATGGTACGTCGATGTTAGTGATTTATTGTCATTTAGCAGCTTAAAATTAAGAAAAACCGGAAAAAAAAATTTTCGAATCTCGAATTTCTCGATTTTTTCCATTATTTTCAATTTTTTAGCATATATATGTTAATAATTCATAATATTTTAATGAAAAAACTTACTTTGGTATAAAATAAATAAAGTTGAATGAATTTAGCTATTGGAAACCACGCTAAAATTGAATACAAAAAAAATACTGTTACGTATTCAAACAAAAAAAAAAATTATAAAATTTGAAATTTCTCAGCATACAGGTATTTGAAATGCCCGCCCAAAACGACTGAAGGTTGGGGGTAGAGTGGGATAGGACAAAGTGAGCCTGCACAAGAGCAGCAGAGCCACTTTTAAATTGGAAAACTCCCTCCAACTGAAGAAGCAGCTGCACAACACTGCTACAGAGTCTATTACCAATTGCAAACTTGGTTGGGTAATTTTGACAACGATCAGGACAACAAAAAAGCAAAGGATTGGGGCTGGAACGAAAATGTAGGAAGACTCGTGCCGAAATACATCACTGACAGTTCCGACTTGATTCCCGGAAAGTTGTTAAGAAGCGTTAGCTGTACTTGTGAAAGTGGATGCAATAATCAAAGGTGTGGCTGCCGAAAACACGGCTTAAAATGTACCAATCTATGCAATGAGAACTGTTTAAATAGAGACAGAGAAGTATTTGTAGATTTAAGTGATTCTGAAGATATTGATGAAGAGCCAGCAAAGAATAATGATATCGAAATTGAAGAGCCTGCAAATGTCAATGATTTTGAAGATAATATAGAATTTAGAGTTTGATCAATGAAGAAAACGAACCACAACAAAAAAGGCCTAAAATTGAATAGATTTTAACAATTATTTTATTGATTTTTCTTTTTATAAGCTATACACAACAAATATTAATAAAGCAAATATTTGTAAATAAAGTAAAGAATTCGTAGCCAATATAAATAAATTGTATGTTGTATTTTATCATATGTATTTAGAATAATTTAATATGCATATAAAGTTTTCGAAACTTAACTGTAGCTTATGAAAATTAACAAAGTACTATTGATTTCCATGTAAATGTTAAGTTTCATGAAGTTTTCCCTACCTTGCAGTGATGATGAAGTTCATTCAACTTTATTTATTTTATACCAAAGTAAGTTTTTTCATTAAAATATTATGTTATTAACATAACATATGCTAAAAAATTGAAAATAATGGAAAAAATCGAGAAATTCGCGATTGGAAAAATTTTTTTTTTCGGTTTTTCTTAATTTTAAGCTGCTAAATGACAATAAATCATTAACATCGACGTACCATTTGAAAGTAGACATCTTGACGAAAAAAATGAGCACTAGTAGAACATCAAAATAAAAAAAAAATCAATAAAGTTGTTCGCCGAAGATAGGGGTATGTTTTTCGGGAAAATGGTAAAATCTCGAAAAATATTTATTTCCCATAATTGAAAAATTCATGCTTATTATATGCACATAATTACGTACTTTCATAAAGTTTCATTTAAATTAAATAATTTTGACGCGAGAAAAAAAATAAAAACAGAAAAATAGGTTTTTCGTCATTTTCTCGCAAACTTTGAGGTTATGTTGAAAAATATATAGAATAAAAGTTTTAGATTTTTTTTATTATCTATCTTTTGTATGAAATACTTTTCTCTAGGGAGGTCACGCTTCGCCACAAATCACGAAAAACGGTAACGGTTTCATCTCAAAAAGGTAACGGCCCCAGCCTATACACGTTCCAAGTATTTTCAATACTATCCACTAGTTTACAATTTTACACAACTCATTACATTCGACCGACAAAACAAAAACAGACGTTCTATTTCGAATCGGCCGACGCGAAAAGCGTTTCGTAAGCGGATAGAGCGCCCTATTAAAAATGAATTTACGCCGAACGCGCGGAAGCTAACGCGATAACGATTACGGCAAACGGCGAATCCGAACGCGGCGCGTCACAACAATCCGATTAACCCGGCGAAGTTTTCAGATTCAGGAGTGCAGCAGCGAACTGCACCGGTAACGTGTGTTTGCGTTGCGAGTAGACATTTATTGTAAACGCCGCAACTTCATAGGGTATGCAAATTTGTAAATAACATTAGCCCGATGCCAGTTGCATCGCAATTAGAACGAGGAGTGCGGTTTAGCGATGCCGCGCTAAAGTTTGTAATAACAGAACGTGATACGTTTACTAGCGCAAGTAAAATGTAAATAGTTTACAAATACGGCATCGATTTCACAGCTACACAAAAAAAAATCATGATCCTGGATATTGACCTCCTCATGTATTTTTCGACGCTGAATTCGAATCCAACCTCAAAAAAGTAGATACACCCAAAATTTTGAGATAGTGATAAATGCCTCTAAAATAGGGTAAAACTAACCGCGATATACAGGGTTTGTCCGGAAAGTAATGTCAGTGAGCTTTGAAAAATGTTTTTTATTGGTTCTATGTGTACAAATCTTTAGAAACTTTCAAAATACATTCCGCCTGCGTCCACACATCAGTTCTGGCGGGTCTTCCACGCATCAAAAGCCGCACGGTAGTCGTTTTCCGGAATCGCCTTTAAAGCGTCGGTGCAAGCCTTGTGCAAGCCCGGTGTTCAACAAGTCACGCACACGTTCCACATTGTCGTCGGAACTGGAGGTTGATGGCCGTCCCAGCGCGGTTCTCGTCGTTGACATCTTCCCGACCTTCTGCAAAGGCCTTGTGCCACCGGAAAATTTGCCTGTCCGAAAGACAATCGACGCCGAAAGCCTTCTTCAACATTGGAATGGTTTCCGCAGCACTTTTCTCCAGTTTCACACAAAACTCGCCATCCGTTGCATTTTTTCTTGCACCGGGTCACTGTAACGACTCTCAAAGAACGAGTGATGCGACCGCTACAACGACCGGTAGCCAACTCTTTTCGGATCTTGTTGCCAGATACCCCTACCACAATCCCAGCACGTAAAACGCGGGCTGGCGCAGGAAAAAATTTACTATTACTTTCCGGACAAACCCTGTATGATGACAAAAAGTACGTGCAGAAATTACTCCTGATGTAAAACGATTAGTTTGCGTAGGTTGGTTACTTTAGATATAACTATTGTCATGACAAGAACTTTATTTTTTTATTCTATTATTATTAGGGGTGAAAATCGAGTAAAATAAAAGGGGTAAAAACTGAAAATTTGATAAAACAGGCAAAAACAGGGTGAAAGGGTGCGAAAATGTTTACGTGACAAAATACACAACTTTTATTCCAAAATTATATTTTCTGGGGTTCTGGAGGTTGCTGATTTCAAATTTTAACATGTCCATAGCATGAAATTTGTTTGAAGTGTGAAAATTGAGCAAAATAGAGGTTGAAAGGGGTGCAAGACGTTAATTAAACAATATACGCAACTTTTACGATGAAAGTCTGTTTCCAGGGGGTTTTAAGGTTGCTGCTTTCAAATCTCAATATGCCAAGAACAGAATATTTTTTGCGGACATGAAAATCCTGTATAAGAGTGTAAATTTGATAAATCACGCATTTTTTTTCTTAGAATCCTAGCTGTTGTAATGAACTGCATTTTATTCTAACGTTTCTTGTGGTATCTGTAATTTCTCTTTTATACAGGATTTTCATGTCCGCAAAAAAATATTCTATTCTTGGCATATTGAGATTTGAAAGCAGCAACCTCAAAACCCCCTGGAAATAGAATTTCGGCGTAAAAGTTTCGTATATTGTTTAATTAACGTTTTGCCCCTATCACCCTATATTTTGCTCAATTTTCACACTTTAAACAAATTTCATACTATTCATTTATACTATATCAGCCACCTCCAGAACCCCAGGAAATATAATTTTGGAATAAAACTTGTGTATTTTCAACCCCTATTTTACTCGATTTTCACCCTGAGAATAAATTTATTGTCATGACAATAGTTATATCTAAAATAACCAACCTACGCAAACTAATGGTTTTACATCAGGAGTAATTTCTGCACGAACTCCTTGTCATCATATATCACGGTTGATTTTTACCCTATTGTAGAGGCGTTTATCACTGTATCTCAAAATTTTGAGGATGTATGGACTTTTTTTATTCGAATTCAACGTCGAAAAATACCATCGAAAACATTCAAACGGCTGTAACCGACCAGCTGAAGGCCATATTAGTAGGTATATGAGTGCCAGCACTGCTGTGAGAAATAGAAGAATTGTCTCCAGCGCTGTGTGGCTTCCCAAGGAAGTTATTTTGAGGGAGACAATACTGAATTGTAATTCCTTTCGAATAAAAAAAATATAAAAACCAGTCTCATTTCATCAGTCACCTCGTACTTTCCATAGTTTTCACCAAGAAGACTAGAACTAAGGAGACCGAACTCGTTCGGTATCTAGGGATCAAATCTGTCCGCCTCCAGGACGCGCTCTAAACAGTAATGTACTCTAGTCACGTGATGAGCAGCGGTCAGCGGTCCACATGTGAATGTTTATCATAGAAAACCATGGTATGGTTTTATATGACGTTTATCATTAAGCTGTCAAAGCGGGTGCTTACATGCCGTTTGGTAACATGAAATATTTTGAATACATTTTCATATTGATCATTGCGAAAATTTGTAATTGCAAAGACATTACTTGTGAAGATCAATATAATATTCAACAACAACAAATTAACGAAAAATATCGAGCGTCTGTCAAATGTATTCGCGCCACGGACATTCACACGGACTCTAACCTCTAATGCACACAGTTTAGTACAGAATCACGGTATACGTATAGATATCTGTTTATATACCGTAGCAACCAGAGTACACAACTGTTTACAGCGCCTCTGGAGGCGGACATATTGGAGCCCGTCGCGTTATACAGCGAAAAGCCGCAGTTCGGTCTCCTT
This sequence comes from Aromia moschata, assembly GCA_029963805.1. Taxonomy (NCBI): domain Eukaryota; kingdom Metazoa; phylum Arthropoda; class Insecta; order Coleoptera; family Cerambycidae; genus Aromia; species Aromia moschata. The sequence continues at coordinate 1,756,810 of JAPWTK010000067.1, forward strand.
AGTTCTAGACTTCTTGGTTTTCACACAAGTTTCCACGCCGACTTCCGACAGTCGCCATTTCTTTTATATATTTTCTCGTAAACTAAACGTCTTCTATAACTTCTTCTACTAAATCTTTCATACGCCGCGCGCCGTCTATTCCATAACATCAGATTTACTCACTGTTTTTCTATCTGTTACGATCTCCATAACCATTTTGTTTAAACCACCAAAAGTAGACATAATAATGGCATGATTTTTGCAGCAATAAATACAGCGAATAATTAAAATAGACATAGGTAACAACAAGGTGCTAAAGATCACGACCACATTAAAGAATAACTAGCGGCAGTCGTCGGCGTCGCGTTATCGCTGCAAGTAAAGAGAAACTATGACTGACTAGGTTAACTTGTCTTCAAATAACTCATGTTTTACACCGCCCTCCATTGTAACCTTATTGTAACGTTCCTGAAAATCGGCAAGATTGCATCTTCTTTAGTTATTTTAGTCACTACGATATCCGTGTTCCTCAGAATGTAGTAAAAAAGTATCTGTCTCTGGTATAAAATATATTTTCATGTGACCAACTGTTCAAACCAACTAACTTCAGCGTGTGATGAACTGCATCACAAAAAAAATAAGTGAAATGTACCTCTGACCAAAGTTGGTGGATCATATGTTTTTGGGGTCGCTAAATCCAAATCTGAAGCCCGTTTTGTTCCATCACCTCACAATTTTTTTATCCTCAATAAGCTGCTGAAAAATGGCAAAAATGACAAAAAAACACTCTAGAACCCAATCAAACCTTATAACCCAATACTTCAATAACTTCATACCTCTAATCCCATAGTCCTCACAATCAATAAGCCCCAAAGAGCCCAATTAACCATATAACCTCAAACCAAAGTTATGCAGTCATCTAACAATGGGTATTTTAGCCATAAGTGGCCAAAAAATGGTCGAAAAATCGCTTCATAAATGGTCAAAAAATTGAGAATTTGTATCAGGGCAAACTGCAGGCCAAACCTCTAATAACCCAACAACCCAATAACCCAATGGCCCCATTTTATATGTTAATAATTTCGAAATGCCTCACGGGAGACTGACACCCCGAATCTTAGACTCATCCATGCCTGGAATTCGGTAGCTGAGCCAACGCAAAGGCCAGAACTCCATTAACCCACAATAACACTACGACATGATAATGCTTGATTCTTGTGAATCCCTTTGCCTTTAAGTTTTGTAGTTCTCGATTAACGTGAGTTCTTTATGCTCTCACAGCTTGAAGTACTTCGTTCGAACTTTAGCCTCTCATGACTTCTGAATTAGCTAGAAGATTTAGTAAATACTAGCTATATTACACGCACTATGTACATATGTGTGTATGTACGTACGTACATATGTATACACTAGGGTGGACCTTAATATATTTTTTTCGTTTTTTCTCAGCGGGCCGGGTGAAAATCAGTTCTGGGTACCTAAAAACTTGTGCGGAAACCAAAACTGCCGCGATCGGAACCTTTTTTCCCGTGCCGCAAAGCGCCGGAAGTTTCTTATGGGATTTACATGTTAAAAATCACTGAAAACGTTCTATACGCTCAAAAACTATAAAAATCATCAAATCTGATAGTCGCAAGGATATATTTCCATGTATCTTTTCCTCTTGAATAAGATGGAATCGTCATATTTCGTTTATTTGTTGAGTGAAAAAAATTATGAGCGAAAAATTGCGAAAAAACACCAAATTAAACTAAAAAAATTTGAAGAGAAGACGAAATAATTTATTATGGTGATTGTACCTGACTCTGAGGAGTATTAAGCATATCATGATTCAAAAGGAGAGGTAAAACCCTACAGTTTGACGTCCGGTTGAAGTCTGTAGGTGCCTCTGAACCGGAGTTACGATCATTTCAAGTTGTAAGCAAAATTCAAAAGGTCCACCCTAGTATACACGTACGTACGCGTTCGTGTGTGCGCAGATTTTAACGCATTATAACTCGCGTTGTAATAATCGGATTGGAGATGAAATTTTGCATAAATATTGGTGCTCAGTATTCCTTATAGTTAAATTTTAGGACTGACCCTATGGATTACGGGGTAGTTAGGATTTAAAACTTAAATTTCGTTTGGCCCATCATAAGTTCATTTGTATTCATCGGATTTCGATGAAAATTGACATGCACATTACAATTAATGGGGTTTCAAGTACTATTGAATTTGGTCGTGATCGGACTAATAACGTGGGAGTTATGGTTAAAAATGTATCTCGTCGGAGCTCCGCGATGACGTTTGTTGTATTCAAAGTCATATAACTCTGATTGTAATGATCTGATTATAATGAAAATTTGCTTGAATATCGTCCATGTTGTAAGTTAGATATTGAATACAACAAACGTCATCGCGGAGCTCCGACGATATACATTTTTAACTATAACTTCCACGCTATTAGTCCGATAGTCGAGATGTGAGAGAATAAAGAACTCACGTTAATCGAGAACTCCGAAACTTAAGAGGCAAATGAATTTACAAGAATCAAGCATTATAATGTAGTGTTCTTGTGGATTAATGGGGGTTTGTGGCCTTTGCTTTGGCTCAGCTACCCAATTCCAGGCACGGATGAGTCTGAGATTCGGGGTGGATTCGGTCGATTTTTCGACCATTTTATACCCTTTTTGATGACTGCACAACTTTGGTTTGAGGTAATATGGTTAATTGGGGCTTATTGATTGTGAGGGCTATATGATTAGAGGTACAAAGTTATTGAAGTTTATGAGATTTATGAAGTTATGAGGGTTATGAGATATGATTGGGTTCTAGAGTATTTTTTGTCGTTTTTTTAAATTTTCCGCAGCTTATTGAGGATAAAAAAAAATATGACGTGATGGGGTAAAACGGGCTTCGGAATCGGATTCAGCGACCCCAAAAACATGTGTTCCACTAAGTTTGGTCAGAGGTACATTTCACTTATTTTTTTTGTGGTGCTGTGTAAATTATCTACTAAAATATCTGATGAAACATAATCAAGAGGAGTAGTTTAAACGTTGCAAGTCAAGATTGCCGAACTGATCGAGAACAGAGAACTCCTCGCTTACGTCTGCAATAGAATTAAAACTCTAAACTAGACCTCGCCGCCGTCAATTAGTTGTACGGGAAAGTTTCCGTCCCATTTCAGCGGCAATTTCCCTTCGGCTCGGCAGAATAGAGAACGCTCTGTTGATAAAACGCAGCGTCGGCGTCGGCGTCGCGCCGCCCGCCAACTCATCGAAGCATAGAACAAGCAATATCGACGCGAAAAATCAACTTCGCGTCAGTTCCGAACGATTGAAACCTGTTACCGGGATTAACGCGGCCGATTGAAATGTGCAAATTGGAATTTCTCGCCGCGGCGGCCGACCGGAATAGTCCGGGAGCCGGAGGCATTTCTCTCTACAATCTAACTGACACATAATGAAATGGGTCATCATTTAAATACAGTGTTTAATTCACTTCCATAGGCGCCGCCTATATTAGATTAAAATGATATGAACAGAACCGCTTGCAGAATATTGATATCACGAAATTATATCAAGTAAGACTAATAGATAATTACACAGGCCCACAAAAAAAAAATTTTTGACTATGGATAAGAACATAGTTTTTCCTTGTATTTTTTGACTCTGAATCTAAATCCGGTGTCCGTTTAACCGCAGCACGTCAGTATCAACGACATTTCAAGATCAAATCGCGAAATAAAGGCTTAAAAGAGAATAAACCCGTATACCTTTATGTTTCTGGGATCGCTGAATTAGAATCTGATGTTATTCTTACCATATCACGTAACTTCGAAGGGCACTCCACGGTTAAATCACTAAAAAACGTATTAATGAGGCAAACGTTTGTGTCTGTTTATGTTTTTAATGTTAGTGAATCCAAATCTGAAACCCATGATAGAAGACCATAAATGGTCTCATTTGCATCATTTACCTTAGGCTATATTAGGGAAATGTGGTTAAGGATTTTCGTTTTCGTGAATATATTGCTATTATTTGTTAAGGTAAAAGATATCTAAGTCCGTGTATCCTGTACATTAGATGAGTTGATACCAATTCTCGTAGCCACCTTACTGAATATCGTCTAACTACATAGTAATCATCTTACTGAAAATCAGTGAGTGAATAATTGAATAAACGTGTTTAGACTTCTTCAACCAGACACACACTTTTGCGTATGTGCGCTGATGCACGCGTATGTATAAAAGCGTGTATGCGTGAGTTGTACTTGTGTGCGTATGTAAGTGCATGTGTGCGTGAATGTGTGCATGTGCGTGCATATAGAATGCCTGCTGCCCCAGAGGATGTTGGAGATGGTGACCCTGCTTTGGACACGGATTTGGATTCAGCGACCCCAGAAACAAAGATATATGGCTTTAAGCTTTTATTTCGCGATTTGACCTTGAAATGACCTTAACCTGAGTGTTACGGTTAAGCGGACACCGGATTTGGATTCAGCGACCTCAGAAACATAAAGTATATGAGTTTATTCTCTTTTAATTTTTTTTATTTCTTTCGCGATTTGACCTTGAAATGACCTTGATCCTGACGTGCTACAGTTAGACGGACACCGGGTTTGGATTCAGCGTCAAAAAATACAGAAAAAAACTATGTTCTTATCCATAGTAAAAAAAATATATATTTTTTGTGTGCTTGAGTTATTTATCAGGTATCATTTATAGTTTTGGACTGACACCTTCTGAGGCATAATAGAACATCTGCAGCATTAAGATTAGTCCTCATAATGGTGTAACAGGTGGGATCCAGGGGCACGCGGAATTACCCACAACCCCGGGATTCCTTTTGCTACTTTTCCAGATTATTGAGCGTCCTTTAATCTACACACCTATTATATGTGGATTCGTTGATTAATTCGTCCGAGAGAAGAGATTAGCTTACTTGATAACGCCTCAATTAGTCGACGGTAAGTGATCGATCCCCTTGGTAGTCCGGCGCGAAATAAAACACAACCGTGCAAATAAGGGATTCTTTAATTTAGACAAACAAACAGTAACAAATGCCATGAACCAACCCCCGGTCACACGTTTTATTTCCGACGATACCTAATTAATTCTTGAAGACGCTTTGATCAGTACAACAGCATAAATATTCTTGAACACATACAATAATAGCAAACTTCAAGAATCAATCAGAGATACAACACGAATACACGTTTACGGTATTTCCTAAAAGGCTCTGCTTTCACCCCACTAGCGTAACGAACCTTTACGTCTCCACCCAGTGGCGGAGGAGACGTTAGACTTTGCATCGGTCCCGAGCTGACCACCCATTTTTTGACCAGCAACTTTTGTCATTCCGCGACGGTGTGACCAAGGGATATTTTAAGTATTTTTGGCAACCTCATCTCCCACACATCGTTTACAAGCTATTTTCACTGAATCATTTTCTCCGTATAAATTATCGCGACTGCTGTAACCGCCCCACCAGTTTTAATTCTAGCCCGCCTTTGGCCTAGGCCTCGCTGTCCATTTGCCTAGCCCCTTATGTTTGCCAGATGTGATATAAGTATCAAACTATTGGCTACTTTCTCGAATGGAATTTCTAGAAAACCCATTCGTCAGGTCTTAAACAACATATTCAATAAACGCCCCTAAAGGTTCTAAAATTGACCAGATAAACTAAATTTACGATATACCCTGTGAGGTCTGCAAAGCTTTCTCTTAAAATTAAATATAATAAATTCGAAACTAGAAATAACTTTTTGCCTGACAATTCCGTCGTTTTGTTACAATGGCAAACTGCTAATTATTTTTTTTGCGGAATGAATGTGATTGGACTAAATCAACTCTAAGATGATGCGAAATTCCGGCAATTGTTTGTTTTACCTTTTTGCGATACCACCGAAAAGGTTCAACTTACTTCAATTTTTCAGCAGATTTTTTATTTATTGTATTTTATATTATATTTATCTTCATTTAGAGCATACAGTTTTCTTTATTGTAATGTTTGTCCGCACACCTTTTTTGCACGTTCCTTCATATATAAAATGTTTTCAACTTTAAATAACGTCTACTTATTAAAAAACAGAATGCAAAACTCGCTTAGTTAGCGATAATTTTAAAACTTTCCAGATAATTTATATACTGGTGGCCACTGAAAATGGAACACCCTGAGGGAGTTGAGTAACTTACCTCAAACTGCGTTTAAATAATGTATTATATTAATAAAACAACTGATTACTGTTACAAGATTATCTGATAAGTTGTACTGATAATACTTAATATGATATGTGTCCCCTACGTACTCCTATAGCAGCTTCTAGACGCCTTGGTAGTGAACCAAACAGTGTTCGAATGGTCTCTTGAGGTATAGTATTCCATGTAGCTTGTACCCTCGTCCATAATTCATCTGTTCCACTTGCTATACCAGCATATGTTGGAGTCTTTATTCTATCTAATCCCATATATTTTCTATGGGGATAAACCTGGGCAACGCGAAGGGCAAGGAAGTCGTTTAACTGCATGCTCGTTCAGAAACTGTTTGTTATATAATTGTTTTTCGTTTGCTGCTGCATGTGGTCTGGCATTATCGAATGGAAATATGGCACTTACGTGGTCCTGCAGATAAATTACTGCCACTGGTCGTAACATTTCATCGATGTATCTCTGGCTGTTTAAGGTACTATGAATCCGAATAGACGTGACCAGTTGTTATAAACAGTGGCTCCCATACCATAACCCTTTTGTTGGAGCCGTAATCCGCGTCATTATGCACTGATGATTTTTTGCGTTTTCATTGGCATCTTCGAATACGAACCAGACCGTCGCGTCGTTCCGGTATAAACAAAATCGCGATTCATCAGAGAAGATGAGATTATGCCATTGCCTCCACAAATGATTTTCTTGGCACCATTGGCATTGGAGACGTAGACGACGATGTTGTACAGTCAGCGGAAGTCGCAACAATTGACGTCGTGACGGAGGCCCAAAATCAAACAAGCGGCGTCTGTAACGATAAATGATATTGTGTAACCATTGCCCACTGTTGAGCTAATTGGGTTACTGTTTGTGTCCAGTCCCTACAAGGGGTATTCTAGTCCAGAGGCATGAATTTCGGGCGGTTTTTGAAGCTCTGTACAAACGAAACAAAAAATATTTGTACTATCCATTTTGTTTATCATTTGTTTATTGATATTTTAAAATAACATAAAAAATTAACTGAAAAAAAGACTCAAAATTGACAAAGTTATGAGCTGGCAAAGTGGGGGTCCAAAAAAAGGGTGTCCTGGCGTGCATGATTTCAACCCTTCTGGTCAACTGAAACAAAAAAGCCGAACGGATTCTTAATTAGTATAGATGCCCCAATGGCCCGAACCTTGGAAAAGTAAAAAAAAAATTGTTCTCATAGAATGGCGGCCGTTTGAATGTTTTTTTAACAATTCCGATTTTTTTAAAAATAGTAAAATTAAAAATTTTGATCTGAGCGTGCTTGAGGCAATAGAGGAATGTATAAAGAACATTCACACCAAATTTCAAATAAATCGGTTCATTAGAACTTGAGATATCGTGCACGCCAACTCGAAAAAAGTAGTTTTGAGAAAAACGCGTTTAAAGTTTTGAGACAAGTTTCCGGCAATTTTACTCAGTTAGCACGTCCACGGTGCTTGAAGGCTGGCTCAAAACTAATTTGAAATAAATACTAAGACGAAAAGATTCCGACTAAATACGCTTCGTGTTTCGTAAGTGTTTCGTAAGTACTCGGGCAACGTCTACCGTCTATTGTTCATTTGTTCCGGTCGGACTAGAGCCGATGCCGCGTCACAAAAATGGCTGTAACTCATAAAATAATGGAAATTTTGAAAAATCCTTTTAAGGGCATATTCTTGAATGTCTAAACTTTGGAAATATGAAACAAAAAAAATTCGATTTTTTCAAATTTGTAGACTAGAATACCCCCTAAATAAGGGGTAAATACAATTAGACGGGCTAAAATTACGCATTAAAAACATTTTTTACCAAGAAGGTTTTATTTAATCATTACAAAGCTTTGTATATTTGTTGATAAGAATGAAGAATTCAAAAAATTGTTTTTTTTATTTTTCAAAACAAAATGGCGGCTTCACGCTGTCGCAAAATGGACCTACAAAAAACGGCAACCATTCTGGACGTCGTAATTTTCATCTGTAACAGTCCAGGAAATAAAATGTATGTTAAAAATACAAATATTATGTCGGTAAACCTCAAAAAATAAAAAAAAAAGATCTACGTTGGGCAGAAGTTTTTTCGAGAAAATAGGTGATTTTCCGTATTTTTTTCAGACACTTTAGCATTAATAATTAAATTTTGCAACATAAAATTCCACAACATTTAGGTTCACAGTCAAGCTAAGAGTATAAAGAAGAAACCCTGAAAGTTTTAGCCAAATCGGCCGAGTAGTTTTTGAGTAATTTTGGTTGCCTATTTTGAAAATGTTGTTTTGAGTAAAATTCGTTTAAAGTTTTGAATACCGAAAAATGGTACTTACGACTCAGTCAGCGATTCCAGGACCGTACAAAAGGCCTTCAATCTCTTCGTTATTCATGTGTTGTCTATTAATATAATACTCTCAGGTATATAAATCCGGCCGTGAGTATTTCAAAGTAAAATACAATAGATAAAACTCTCACAAGGGCAGACCGCTCTTGTATACCTGTTGCGCGCTAAAAAAGGCGTTCTCGAAAAATGAGGAAAAATAATATAAGGGAGTTAGAATTTCGCTCTGAAACTTTCACGAGCGTATTCTACGGGAAATTTCCTATCTTTTTAGAAGAAAAAAAACCTAATTTTGGCCACCTAATTGTATTTACCCCCTTAATGCTAATTGAAAAATCACCTCAAGAGACGTTATTTTGGGACCAACCAAACGGCTGTAACCGACCAGCTTAAGGCTATTCCAGTATATGAGTTCCAGCACAGCTATGAGGAATGGAAGAACCGTCTTCAGCGCTGTGTGGCTTCCCAAGGAAGTTATTTTGATGGAGACCATATTGATTTGTAATTCTATTCAAATAAAAAGAAATAAAAAATCACTCACATTACTTAATTCACACACCTCGTAGAACAATTATAAATTTAAGTATTTTCGATGTTAGTTGTGATTTAGACGTCATTGCACCGTTCACATATAATGATTAGACTTTACATAATGTCTTTTTATACTATTTTAACGTACGATGTTATAACCATGACCAAAAAAAAAACAAAATAATCCGACGAGGTAAGAAAAAGGCAAGCTGGCTGCTGGGCTAACAATACGCAGTTCTCCAGTTCTCTTTCTTATTTTTATCGAGGCGACGACGAGCGAATTTTTTTAGCTATTGAAAAATGTAGCTAGTCTAAGTTTCTCGGAGGGCGCGTTTCCTTTAAAGTAAGACGTTTATTTATTCGTATATTTCCTTTATGAATTTAGAAAAAGTTACGTAAGACAGTTACGTAAGAGTAACGGATTAATTTTTAAATAATTTATGCCTGTACTTTCACGAAGATATTAATCCTATTTGACAAATATCAAATTAGTAAATTAATGATTAGCAAATTAATCAAAAGAGAATTAATTCAGTAAATAATGCACATCGAGCACATTAGGAATACTTTATTTAGCTAACTTAATTTAACATCATTTATGTGTGAATGTATCTTATGTTTGTTCAAATAAGTATTTATTTTTTCCTCCATCTTGGAAGAACACTTCATACCTTGTCATTCCAATTTTTCATTAAGAAAAAGTGGTCAGTGGTTTTCACAAAAATAATCCAGTTTTGCATTTAAAAACAAACCTAATTACACTGTTTTTAACTTTTATTTGAAGAGCTCCTATAATTTGCACAATCACTTAATGAACCCCCATTTGATTCTTTTATTTATTTAATTGTATATATTGAATTGTTAATTTTCTATAGTAAATTTTCTTGGTACTGGCCCATATAGTTCGGAAACAAAGAGGCAAGTATATGGAGATTGAAACGCCTTATAAACAATTCATAAGCTTCCAAGTTGTTATATTCCATCCGAAATGTTTAGAAAGTAATTTACCTGTCCGTCGAATTTTAATTTCATGGAAAATACAGGTATTACTTGACGAAAATAATAGATATTTTTCGATTTTTTATTAAATGTTGCATTAATTAATAAATAATTACATTGACTAAGGAATTGGAATTCAAACACAAACAGAAACTGGAATTTAATTTGTATCAAGTAATCTTTATATAATTCTTAATCTGTTTTCATTTTATACACACGTACAGATTTACATTGTATTCTACTTAAAGAAATGGATCAAACATTTAACGAACATATATCGTTATATAAAACACTAAAGGTAATGTCTAAATATAGTAATTTTATAATTGTAACTGTCTTCAAGTTTTTAAAAAATGTTATACAATTGTAGCCCTGAGGAAGTCTGAGTACATTAAACGAAACAAAACGTCGGTAAAATTAGTGCTTCATTATTTGTCCAATATCTCCAAAAACAATTCAAGTTTGTCAATTTATATTTTAAGGACGGAACTGATAACTACTAAAAATTACATTTATTTGATGATCTCTTAAATACATAGTAAATTTTGTTAGCAATTTAAATTCCTTTCGGCTTATATATGATTTGAATGGTACTCCAGCGTTAGAATGCAAATACAATATGAACAATAATTTGTTCATTGATGTTGAATATTTTGAAAGTTCTTGATGTATCTACATAATCTCTCAAGTTTATCAAAATGAACAACTGCATATCGAAAAGTCACAGAAACATAGATTACACTCCACAAAAAAAAACAAAAAAATTCGTTTGCATGGGTCTGACTATGTATACAATATGTTTTTGGGTCGCTGAAACCGAATCCGAAGTCAAATTGCTCCATCAGATCCGGTTCTTTTCCTAACCTCAAAAAATAGGCCTAAAACCATGAAATTCAAGCTAAAAACTATATAGTAATTTGATAAAAACCCAAACTATGAAATATATGAAATCCCATAATCATATATATCATCAATTCCATAACCGTATAATCTCCAAACTCCATGACCTTAGGCCCCATAACCTCAAAAACCCAAGTAACCTTATGATTCTAAAACTCCATAACTCAGTAAAAAAAGAGACTTATACGCGCTTAAGCAGTGTAAATCGATATGTTTGAAATGGATTTGCCCTTCAATCCCAGTACCACTTAACTTCAAAACCGCGTGATCCTAAAACCTCATAACCTCAAAAATCCCATAACCTTGTGATTGAAAAACCTTATAAACCAGTAAAAAAAGAGACTTATATGCATTCAAGCAGTGTAAATCAATATGTTTGAAACGGGTGTGCCCTTCAACCTCTTGAAGTTTTCAAGATTATGAAGTTTAGGATTACATGATTTTGAGGTTGAGTGGTAGTGAGGTTGAAGGGCACACCTGTTTCAAACATATTGATTTACACTGCTTGAATGCGTAAGTCTCTTTTTTAATAGTAGGTATAAGGTTTTTCAATCACAAGGTTATGGTATTTTTTGAGGTAATGAGGTTTTAGTATCACGCGGTTTTGAGGTTAAGTGGTACTGGGATTGAAGGGCAAATACATTTCAAACATATCGATTTACACTGCTTAAGCGCGTATAAGTTTCATTTCTACTGAGTTATGGGGTTTTAGAATCATAAGGTTATTGGGGTTTTGAGGTTATGGGGCCTAAGGTCATGGAGTTTTGAGATTATATGGTTATGGAATTGATGAAATATATGATTATGGGATTTAATATATTTCATAGTTTGGGTTTTTATCAAATTACTATATAGTTTTTAGCTTGAATTTCATGATTTTAGGCCTGTTTTTGAGGTTAGGAAAAGAACCAGATCTGATGTAGCAATTTGGACTTCGGTTTCAGCGACCCAAAAAACATATAGTATATATAGTCAGACCCCTGCAAACGATTTTTTTTGTGGAGCTGTTTTATGGTATGTTTGACGAAAAATTACAACGATTGTAAATGAAAAAAGGAGTGATAGCAGCAATACTAAAATGTATTGCTGGTACCTTCGTTATTTTTAATAAAATTCAATACCATTGGCCTCTGTCATGTAAGAAAGATGTTTTGAAAATTCTCTTTTTTAAATTAGAGAGAACGGTACGTATAAAATATAGTGACCGTTCAATTAAAAAAAGTTAATGATTGATTTGTTTTGTGACTTTTCAATATTTAAATATTCATTACGACATCCTTAAAAGATAATAGAAAATGTCTGCATATGTTTTTCTGACTCGTATAATAAACTCTATAGGTAAGTTTCGAAATATAAATGAAAAGTGATTTTTAGCAAATCTGTTATAGGAGTTAATTCGTCCTATTAGTGGTTTTGACTTTTTAGACTGTCAATAGGTACTGACGATTCAAAGTTTTTTTACATGGACAATATGTGTAGATTATTCTTACTGATTCTAACACTTTTATTATGGATCATCAGTATGGATAGTCTTATTACTTTTAACCATTAGTATAATGTACTTCAATGTAATATTCTATCACTATTCATATTCATGGTGCTTGCTTACAATATTAGTTCTATGCCTCAATATTAGCGCTGGTTCAGTGTTCACTATGATTTCTGATTAACAGACAAGAAAGGATTGTATTTTGTCAATCTGGGACTTGTCGCTCGACAAGATGATATATTAGTTGAGTATGCACTGTTGAAGTACATTAAACACGTCCATACGTATTACATTGTACAACATTTTTATCAAAACCGGGACCAAAAGCGTATTTAGTAGAATCCGGTAAATACCACGGTATGATTTATTAATCCCTTCGTTTTAAAAGCAGGTGGCCAAATACCTCTAATTACTAACGTATATATCATGGATTATTTATTGGGGCAGGATACACAGAGTGTTTGATTTATTATCTTGCTATTTATTTACATTTTACAACATGCGAAAAAAAGTATAAGAGAAAAGTTTCGTTGCTTGATCTTCACTAAATTGGCATTTTCAGACAGGAATGTCAAGATATATTTAAGGAATCAGATATTGTAGAGGGAAAAGATAGGAATAGTAGTGGAGCAAATATCTGTATAATATAAAGTGACCCCACCTTCATTGTCTAGAAAATGTACATGCACAGAAATGCTTTGCCGTTTAAAGAGTTAGAAAATACAATCCTATATGTTAAGATAATACCATTTGAATTGTGTATACCTTTATATTTTTGTATACCTTTATAGTGTGTATACCTTTTTTACCCTCTAATTGTTCATTCAGAATGTCCATCGTGACGTTTGCTGTGTGGCATGTAGCACCGTCCTGCTGAAACCACATGTCGTCCACGTCCATATCGTTAAATTTGGGCCAAAAGAAATAGGTTATCATTGATCTGTACAAGTCGCCGTTGACAGTGAGCCTCACCAACGTTGTTTTCGAAAAATTACGGACCAATAACGCCGCCGACCCAAAATCCGCACCAAACAGTAACTTTTTTTGAATGCAGTGCCACCGGGTGAACCTCGTGTGGGTTGGCGTCGTCCCATACGTCATTTTGCTTGTTAGCATAGCCATTCATCTAAAAATGCGCCTCATCACAAACCAATTCATCAACCAAAATTGTGGTCGTCTTCCAAACGCTCCGAAGCCCAGTCAGCGAACAACCGGCGTTGTCTATGGTCATTAACTTGGATCTTGTACTGGTCCAGGTCCTTGTCCCGACGTAAAATTCGCAGTTGAAATCTGCGAAAGGTCAAGTTTTGTACACGGCGAGGAATTGACTGCCTCGGGTTCTTCTGCACACTTACCCGGACAGGCGTATGTTCTCGGCGGATCTGGCGTTCCTTTGACGTACTGATGTTGGCAGATTGTTTACCAAACCACCACGTTGGAGAGTCTACATTGAAGGGCCATCGCGTCTGCCGTAAAATGGACGCAACGCGCGCAAGGTTTTCACTAACACTCATTTTGATAATAAAAGATTTATCATTTGGACGTGCTGCTCGATCGTGTAACTTGTCATGATGATTTGACAGCAGTGACGCATAGTAAACAATATATTTGACAGACCCCAAAGCAACATGGCCGCCACCGCCTGTCAAAATCGGCTCGTCCCTATTGGAACACCCTTTAGCACCAGATAAGATTCTTAGTTGTTCAGGTTTTCGCTGTGGTAAAAATATATGCTTATATTTGGAGAACACCCTTCGACCGCTACGAACAGCTACTGATGTAATACAGGCATAATTAAAATACTCTTTGCATTCGCATAACGGATTTGTAGATGCGTTAACCAAATTTGTATTATGGCTGTTTTAACACACCAATTTTCCTCACAATAAATTGTACAAGTTGACTTTCAATTTATTGGAATACGTGTAAAACAGAAATTGCGCCCAATTTATTGTCCACAATAAATTCTACAATAAATTGTAGAATTTAGAACTTGCTCTGATTTCCTGGCCAATTTTAAGGATATTCAATAACTTTTCACATTTATCTCATTGTACCAACCTAATAATGAGATAAACGATTTCTCTTAGGGACAAACCTATGATAACTCTTAGGTTTTAGTCATTGAGAGTTGGCAGTGTTGAAATTGACCAATAAATTGTTACAAATATTGAAAAGTGTAAATAGTTACTAAAATCGGACAATTTATTGAAAAAATAAATTCTACAATTTATTGTGCAATAAATTGGCACGTCTAATACAGTATTTAAGTTTGTTGCGTAGTTTGTAGCGCAGCGAATTTGCCTTGTCCACTGTTTGTAGTGACTCCGCTAACGATAACGCACTGTTCTCAAATTTTTGTATGGTGGCATACAAACCTTTATAGTTATTACGAATAGTTTTTAAAGCTATTTAAACGGAGATATCTTGAAATTTGGTCCGAATCTCCTTTATAGCTGCAGCTTCGACAGGATTGGATTGTAAAATAACAGCCGTTATTTGCTGGATATGTCTCAATACACAACACATTTTTTATTGTGCTTTTAATCAACTTTAAGGGGCACACCTAGTGTGAAACATTGAAAAAAAATCGATTTTTTTGTTTTTGCATATTTCGATAGTCTATACCTTTAAAAATAACATACTAAAAATTTCACGTGCGTATCTCAAATAGTTTTTGAACTACAGCCTTCTAAAAAGAGTAGCCGCTCATTGGTTAGAAAGTTACGTTTGCTACCGGGCCTACCTGAGTTATTGTTTAGACTCTGTCGTCATCGTCGGCGCCGGATTTATATTTAACGGGCCCTTGGGCAAGAAGGCTGTGAGGGCCCCTTGTAAGAAAATCAAATTTTTTATTATCTAATTATATATCGGTTATTAATTATTATATCCTCTCGAAGAAGTTTTATTATTTGAATGATCAATGTGTATGTGTATGTTCCACTTTCTTTGATTTTTCGGAAATGTAGGAGACAAAAAATATGGGTTATTCAAATTGTGGGGCCCCTGGGATGTGGGGTCCCCCGGGCACGTGCCCAAAGTGCCCTTATGTAAATCCGCCACTGGTCATCGGTCAAGTCATTATAATAGGATTCCAACAGGGGTTTTTTGAAGAAGAGGAAGGTGAATTGTATAGGCCTGAAATAGCAGATTAGCTCTAGGTATGATATTTATCTATTTATAACAATGAAATCAATCATTTTATCTTTGAACGCGTTTTTCTCCAAACTGCATTTTTCTAATTTGCTGCAGTTATAACTCAATTACAAATCATCCGATCGATTTGATTTTTTTTTTCTGCTTATTTTGTATATGTTTCTCTATACAATGACCCTCCAGTTTTTCGATTGTATGAAAAATGTAATTTTGCACGCCAAAAATCATCATTTTGAGCGAAATTTTAAACTTTTTTCAAAACTCTGTAATTTTCTTAAATTTCCTTTTTTTCACAATCCTAATCATTGCATAGGCAATACCTTCTAGTTTAATATTTTTTTTTTTTTTTTATTCCAGCCACTGTGAAGGCCGCAATCACTGCAGCAGTGGAGGAACTTTTTTTTTCGAGACTTGGGAGATAGCGAATAACTCGCTGAAAATTAAATTTTTTTTGTTTAAAAATTTTACTATGTATTCATTATTTATGTACAAATATATCCTCAAAATTTGAAAACATTTGATGCAGTACTTTTTTTATTTAATTCCCAAAAAACCACTTTTTAGGAGGTCACACTAGGTGTGCCCCTTAATAATGGGTAAGTAGATAGTTACGTAAGGTTGTATGACCTGGTAACTGCACCTCTGGAATGTATTTGTTTCAGAACTCACGAAATGGTTGTTTATCAAATACATTCAAGGGTACATCGCAGGCATTTAGCATTAAAAAGTAAGTCGAACATAAACTGAGTTCTCAAGGGTATACCCTCTTTTTTATATAGACGGCTACAATCGCCTTTGTCCCTATACAGCAGTTTTTCCATACAGACTCTACATATTACTGTCGCGCCATCATAAAGTAAATCTTCGAAATCCCCGATGAATTTATTCACTTTGTCAGCAAATGGTAATTTTTTAGGCGCTGCATGTGACATTTTAGGGTAAGTCCGGGAGAGTTCGACCACCGGGAGAGACCGACCAGTGCTGATATTTACAGAAAAAAGTGAGGGATGGCTCTAGTGTGTCATGTAAACGAACACATTAGTTCACATTGTTGCAGCCATTTGACTGACAAGTGCCACCAAAGCAAACACACATTGTAAATTAAGTTAAATATTTTTAATATATGCGGAAATTTTTTCGATTGTTTTAAAGTGCTGATAATTTTTGAGTCAGGTAAGTTTATTTGTACTATTTTAATGTTGTGTGATAGAATATGCATGAAACTACAGTATGACCTCCAAAACTATGCACATAACTGTTTCTACTTCATGATAAGAAGGTGGTCGGTCTATACCGCGACTTTGGTACAGTCCAACCACACAAAGCAGGTATAGAACCGACCCCGAAGGGAATTAAGTAATAATGAAACTTGTTGGAGTTAAAAAGGAATTACTAACTTGAATGAGCAGTAATTTAAACAATTGAGGTTTATAAAATAATGCTTTTGCAGATTATCCAAAAATGCCTACAACTTACAAAAGAAAAAACGACTCAAGAGCTAAATGGAGTGCTGATTCTTTGAAAAATGCAATTGAATGTGTAACAAATGGTATAATGGGTGTAAACTACGCTGCTCGAGAATTCGGCATTCCGACATCAACCCTGAAAGATAGAATTAGAAGTCTGATATAACAGAACATAACAGACTTGGTCCATCTTCTTGCTTAGGAGAGGATACAGAATTAAAATTGGTGCTTCACATAAAAAACTGCAAACTTTTGTATTTGCACCAGACAGGGAGTCTGTTAGAACATGGGCAGAGAAGAACATGGGCATGTCAGTAGAAGAGTGGGAACGAAAACAAATGCGTGGGGTGCCGAGAAGATTATTTTAAAACATCAAATACCGAAGAATGGGTAAAATGCTTCAGATGGAGTCGATGGTTCCACGAGGGTTGCTCAAGTACGATTTGTGCGACTTCTGTGGAAAATCTAAAACCAGTTTAAAATGATTTCTTTATTATTTATGTTTATTCGTTTATGTTTTGTTCATTTAATATTCTAACTGTGTTTAATATTTTCGTTTAATATATTAATGTTTTGTTATTTTTAAAGGTCTGTCTCCACCCTTAGTGGGTGGACGGTCTAACCCGGACATGCGGAGAGACCAACTAAATGCAATGTATGTATGTTTTTATACAAACTAAGAATAAAGATGATTGTTTTGTTTCAAAATTGCAATTAATATATGAACTTAAATGTGTAGGCAATGATTCAACGGGTTCAGAAATCAAATACCACTAAATAATAATCCCCGGAATCTTCCGGAATTACCCTATAATTAATATAATACCGACTTCGACGACATAAACACCTCAAATACGCTAATAATAATGCTACAGTTTGTCAAACAGTCGGGCGAAATGACTGAAGTCAACGAATTACGCTTCAGATTTACTGTCCTCATGAACCATACGATCCTTATCTGAACTTCATATATGTCTTCCCCTAAAATCATTCAATTATATGTTTTTTTGTTCCCTTATTTTTTGGGACAAGTGGTATTTACCAAGCTGTATTTTATGACGTGAAGGCGCTCAGAAACTTTTTGACAAATTATACGAGAGCAAATTTCAGCTTGCGGCGATTATAAGATGGCTATATTTTAAAGATTAATGTACGAACGAGTACAATCCCGGACGGACAATTAATCATCCGATAAGGCCCTCGTGTAACAAGTCTGTGTGATGCGGGAATTACGTGAAGTACACTGTACAAGTTAAGCCGTATATATGTATGTGCATATCGTGTCCAGAAGTGGTGTAAGCGGGATAAAAAAATGGTACGTTACACATCAGTTGGTTTTATACAGGCCATCAAGAGATAAATATACAGCGTGGAACAGCCAAATGGAATACATTCAGTATCTCAGTTATTACACATATTTATAAAAATAAGAAAGACAGAGAAGAGCCACGTTAATTCCAAATTCTGTAATGACATCCTCCACGTAAACATTTGTGATACCTCGTTTGACAGATCTTTTCGTTCTCTATTCAAAAAATGCGATGCTTTTAAATTTTATTGCAAAAATTACAGAAAAGGAACAAATTCATATGATTGACGAAACTCGCTACAACGAATCAGCCTTTCATTCCTGATACTGTAATGAAATAAAAAAAAAACAAAACAATTTCAATGTACTAGATCCCCAAAATACGTGCCTTGAACATCGTAGCAATATTCTAATATAAAATTGTTTTCTAACGTTAATCAATATCTATTGAATATTGCTTTCAACAGTCGGAAGTGTCGAACTATTTATTTGATATAAATTATTTAATTAATTTTTTTGATTTGATTTACTTTATTAATACTTTTACTTTAGATCTTAAATTAAAACTTTAAAATATTAAAACCTCACTGTTGCGCCTCTGGTTAGAAAAAAAAAAAAAAAAAACGTTTTTTTTTTTGCGTGCAGAGCATCAGTCCTGCAAGAACCGGTATTTTACACCTGCCGATGCCGGTTGAGTTGACTCAGCAATTGGTTAAGAGCATTAACTCACTTGTTATTTTCTACCAATTAGTTACATACTAAGTATGTATGTATGTGGTGTGGACAGATTGGTACCGCCATCGATATATCTTCTAATGCATTAAGGGTAACGCGTTCGTTTGTTTAAATAATAACGTCATTCGTTTCTTGATAACATATCAGGGGTTATTTCGTTTTGTTCGTTTTAAAAACCCTTTCGTCGATTTAATCGTCAAAATTCGTTTTCGAAAAATAAAAAGCCCGTATTTCGCTGTGGCGAAAATTCTCTAAAGCCAGTGACATTTTGCTTAGTAAAAAGAATAAAACGTTAAATTCTATACTTTGTTCTAAAATCATTTACATTTATCGATCACATACGTTGTGTAATATTAATGAACAAACATTGATTTGTGAACTAATGCAGCGTTAAGTGTATATTTAAATAAAACTGTTCGTTCTTTAAATTATTGGTGTGAACATTATTTTGCATCTCCTAGAAGCAGTCCATTTCGAAAACGTTTTATTAAAAAAAAAAAACGTTTTAATCTAAAGCATGTCTGAAATTTGCCACTACCTTGGTCCACATCCCTTTTTGACCGACTTGACAACATTGTGTATGAAATGAGGATGTTTATTTGTTTATTTAATTTTTCTGTAATCCTACGATGTGTGTATTTGTTTTTGTGCTTGTGTGTTTTTTTTATTCGAATAGAATTGCAATTCAGTCTTGTCCCTTTCAAAATAACTTCCTTTGGAAGCCACACAGCGCTGGAGACGGTTCTTCTATTCCTCATAGCAGTGCTGGAATTCATATACTGGAATAGCCTTCAGTTGGTCGTGTACAGCCGTTTGAATGTCTTCTATGGTCCCAAAAGTCACAAGGACTCAAGTCAGACGAATAAGGAGGCTGAGGAGCACAGGAATGTTTTTACTGGCTAAAAACTCGTTTAATGGCTATGTGACAAAACGCATTGTCGTAATGCAACATCCAGTTGCTCTTGATGTTTGGTCTGACATGAAGTTTTTCAAAAAACCTCTGTAAAAGTGTGGACAATTCCCTGGCTATCAATAAAGCAAATCATCATGCATTTGATCTTCGACTTGCTCATTCTTGCTTTTTGGGTCTTTGAGAGCTTGAAGTGTGCCGTCCTATGCTTTTGGCGCTTGGTTTCCGGGTCGTACTCAAACACCCAAGTCTCATCACCAGTAATGACACGTTCCATAAAATGGGAACCATTTTCAATCTACTCCAAAAGTCGAGACACATTTTCTTGTGATGTCGTTCTGTTCCTGCGAAATGTTTCTTGGAATAATTTTTACGCAGATTTATTCTCATCCCCAATTCGTTAGTCAAAATCTGATGAACAGTGGTGTGATTCAAATTTAACTCGCTCCCGCCCATTTTTATCGTCAACCGATGATCTGAACGCACAAGATCCCGTATTCTATCGACATTTTCATCGGTTGTTGAAGATGAAGGCTTTCCGCTGCGTAGTTCATCTTTAATCGACCCTCTTCCTTCTGAGAATAACTTAAACCACCGAAAAACCTGGACTCTTGTAAAAATCCTGTCTTCAAAAGAATCCGTTGCGCTTGTCCAAGTCTGAAGCAAAACCTGATAGCACACCGTTGCTCAAAATTAATGTCAGTCATTTTTAAAACGCACCGCAAAAAAAAACCGAACACAAAGAACAAACAAATGACTGTAACAAGTTCAAACTTGTACTGAAAGTGCATTACATGATAACCTACCGCCCTTCCAAGTCCCGTCCACAGTGTGGCCAGATCGGGCGCAACATTGCCAGTCTCATTACTTAATTTTTACACCTCCTAGCTGGAGATGTACTAGATCAGGAATATTGATTTGAAAAATTATGTTTTTAGGATGAGGCCATAACAAGAAATCGCAAGATCTTTGTGGTTCATTCATAGTCGACATTTAAAGTAATGTAATCTATCTTGAAAATATTCCCTGAAAGTCAGTCCAAAGTCAGCCTAGTCAGTCACTTCCTTCTTTTTCCCTATACTGAAATACAATCACAATGTCGCACTACAGACTGGAAAATGTTGTAATCCAAATCTATATCATGGAACTCTTTGCAAAATTCTTCTAAAGAATTTCCATTGAATATGTCCATTCGGCTTCTACTTTTAGTCCATTTCCTAAGTAAGATTTGAACATAAAGGTTCGTATTCTTGAGAAAACATATTGTTCGCGTAGGAACTATTCCAATAGTACAAGATCCGACTTAAGTCGACCTCCCTCATCCTTTTTCCTAATTAAATATATATTTTATACAATAACATGTATAAATCAACACAATGAGTTAGAGGTTGCCGCGCCATATCCGCGCAAGGCTATTTTTAATTAAAAGTGTTTAATGCAATTTTTTGTGGTCATTACGGTCATTCTTTTCTTAAAAAAAATAGTACCATTCGAAAACCAAAAGATGTACATAAAACGTCAAAGTAAGGTTGCCTACCATTTTCCCGCAGTAATACGGGGTTGCCAGGTATAAACAGGTGAACTGATGTTAGTAAATTACCCTCACCGTTTTTCCTAATCAATTATACATAAAAATGTAGTTAATTTTATTGCGGATATGATGGTATAGGGTTGCCTTTGCGAAAGTGCGCAGAGTCTAGGGTTGCCGCGATTTAAAGTATGAATAATTGACTAAGAGAATAAGGCTCAACGGAGAGCACTGCACGTATTAATATATGTGATAGAGAAGGACAGAATAGCATCCACTCATTTCTCTGTGTTCTAGAGTAAATAATTAACAACAACAATCATAATAAAAAAAATGATGATAATAATAATAATAGCAAATCGGCAGAGGGAGTGATGACGACCAGATTCACCAAGAACATCGCGGCATTAGGGTAGTCTTATAATATTATTAGAAGTGGCCAGAAGGCAGTTGTACTACAAACGTGTCACATTGTTAGAAAGGTTTTGGGAGAGGATGAATTTCCTCCCCCTGCTTTCCTGCTGGAGGCGGGGATGGGATATCAAGCCTTCACTGTCTGCAGCAGGAATGGGTGAATGTTTTCAGCGTTTACGCTGAGAAGTGTGAATATAAATTAATAATAATGAAATAATAGTATTTAAAAAAGCGATAAAAGTGATGCAACATTTCAACCGAAAATCTGGTATATATAAATAACAAACTAAATAAAATATATAAACAACAACAATATTAATAGTAAGAAAAATAATAATAATAATAATTTTAGTAATAAATATGAGAACGAGTTTGTTGCATTTGTATGTTTCCTTATTTTTTTGCGGTTTAACGCATGCAGAACTTCTGCTAGGTATATAAATATATAGTAAATTAACAATATATAAGTAACATACACTAATATTTTTTTTTTGGAGTATGGCAAAATGTGAGTTCATTTTTCAATTGGAAAGAAATGAAAAAGATGAGCCTTTTTCTCACAAATCCTTTATTTATGACTTGCAAGTTATAAATAAAGGATTTGTGAAAAAAGGCCCCTCTTGATGGATCCACAAATATATTTTTATTTGTAAAACAGGGTCAATAAAAGAAAATCATTTTTGAATCCAATTAAAACATTTATTTTTATA